>JAOUQT010003834.1:0-12494 GCA_025769995.1 Xyliphius kryptos | reverse complement strand
ATATATATATCTTTTAGCCTGGTAAAGCAGGCGAGATTGTTCAAAAAATTTTATGCCACACATGTCTGGGGTTAAACTTTCATTAATACAAGCTTTATCTTATATAACAAAACTACAGTAGACCATGTGGTTATTTGGTATAAAAGTATGACATTTCAATTTGAATTATATTACCAATTTAATGGTGATTAGTTACTTAATATCTACTTTTCTTTTAAAGTTACAATAAAGTATAATATATAAAATGTTTTAGTTTCTACTATTTGTCATAAAATTATGTAACTTACGTCAGAGAATTGGAAGACAACTGCTGAAGTTTTGTAAACGCATCACAAACTTTTATTCAAAGCAACTTACAAATATCCCACTTAATAGTTGGAGTCAGAACTTTTTTGCATAATACAGCTTTGACTTGCATTTATGTATTGTACACAAACTGTGTTTAGATACTGTGATTATTGGAAGTGTTCGGGAGCCCATGCAGTGATTTCCAATAAAGTATCATGACTGTTAAATGCAGTGCTGCAAAAAGACCCGAAGCATCCACTATTAACCTTCAACCCTGTCCTTCGCACACAGAGATTTCTCCTGATTCTCAAAATATATGGAAGCTATGATAAAGCATATACTGTATACACACACACACACACACACACACACACACACACACACACACACACACACACACACACACACACAAACACACCATTTATAAAATTTGGGAAAGCAGGACCAGCTCAGCTCTACGTGAATCAGGTTTACAGCTCATAACTCGGATATGGATTCATTCCTAAAGATGAATTGCCATTTTGTGACAGAAACACTCTATTGCGTTTGTTCTTGTTTACAAGGGCTTTGATTTTCTCCTATTGACAGTTAAAACATCAGTCATGTGCTATTGGAACAGTGCTCAGTTGTAGATGTTTGTTTTAAACTGAACTCTGTCGGGAATTCCGTCTTCCTCTCTTTTATTTTTGCATTGTCCTCACGCTGTATCCTCTGTATTGTGTGAATAAAAGATTTACTGCAGCTAAAAAGGTGTAAAGTGCCCTGTCATTCTACTCAAGTACATCTGTGAAATGGTTGTGATGTCATAACAAGCATTTGTCCCTCGTGGCTTTCCTATTGTATATTCATTTTATTGCGTATAAATCTAGAACCAAAACAAACGCAAATATAATCAGACAAGAATCAAAGATGTAAATTGCTGGATCAATTTTTAGATCTATATTGATGTTTGAATCTAACTTTTAAAACTGATTCCTATTCTAAAATTTGGCTGTACTACATATAACAAATCAGAAATCAAAGTCACTGTAGTGTATTTCCAGAAAATTGTGCAGAATCTTATTTGGCGACACAAATCGTAAAAAATTGACCAGCATTCTCTTCAACCCACAAATTTAATCAGCTTTTTTTCTCAGTTTAATGTTGAATTCTGCTTTTCCAAACGACTTTCCTAATCACAAAGGGAATTTTACGTCTTTTCCTCCTTGTACAAACCCGTTCCTTCCTCTTTTCCATTTTTTATGTAAAATTCTAACGGCGGTTTGCAACTGAAGAAAAAAAAATGACCTGCTATATTTAACATTGTGAGGCTTCGAGTTACAAACATGTCTCAGACACATTTGCATTATAGATCATTCAGCACTGCTTAATGGTGGAATGACCTTCCCAACAACAACCGTAAGGCTGAGTCACTCAACATTTTTAAGAAACTTCTCAAAACACACCTCTTCCACAGACACTTACTAAGAAAAAGAAAACAGCAAGCTCGAGTAATGCGCAGGGTCGATGGTACTGCAGTTTAGTTTTTTTTTCTATAACTACTGACTTGTGTTCTCTAATTTGTAAGTCGCTTTGGATAAAAGCGTCTGCTAAATGACTAAATGTAATGTAAATATGGGGCGTGGAAGCTCAGAGGTTGAAGTGATGGTCAGGGTTTAAAATACAACAAAGCTGTCAATGTGGCTCACAAGTTCATTATTTTCACCTCACCTTAAAAAACTGGCAATGATCTGAGAATCTGGCTTTGCAGCGGCAAGTGGAAAGTATTTGCCTGCCCTGTAACGTTTGGTGGCTGCGGTAATCTCTTTTTCTTTTAATAAAAATTAGAATAACATTAGCATAACATACAATATCTGTAACTTGTATTTTTCCTGTCTGAAAACACCACGGTTTGGCCTCTACTTGAGGCTAAGACTGGGGCTGCTTTATTGTTGTGGACTTGTTTGGGGTTATTTTTATTCCTGGGGCAGATCTGGGGTCCTGGCTGCTGTCTTAATGTCTTCCCCCCTTTTCCCAGGAGCTTTATTTTGCAAGCAGTTATTCGCACTTTCCCAGGCTCCACCCACTGCACCAGGTCTTCCTGGCTTAGCAGAGATTGACGAATTGATAGAGGCCTGATGCATTGGGACAACCTGTGGCCTTTACAAGACCACAATGGGGTTCTCCAGTGCAGTTCTCCAGGGGGAAATAAAAGGTGTGGCCAGAAGGAAAAGAAGGAGTCTCCGTTTTAGCGTTGTGTTAGTTAGAACACCAGCCAGGGCAAAACAAGATGTCAGTTCAAACTAATGCAACAAGAGGGGAATCTCCTCCTGCAATCGTAGTTTCTTAAGATTTAAAGTAAAGTCGGTGAACGTTCGAGCCACATACATATTTTAACAGGCTATAAGATATATAATGATAAAATAATGAGATTCCGCCTCCCACCAACAGGATTTGCCAAACATACAGCACAAACTAACTTAAAGAATAAGAAAATTAATTGAATTGATTTATTTTACAATTAATATAGGGTTTTATTTATTACATTTATTTATTAAAAAGCATAATTGATCCACTGAATTAACTTAGTATTATCAAGTGCACACAGCAAGTTAAATACAAGTCTTGGACTAGTCAAGATAATCTAGTGTATTAGATTATGATTCTAATAATACTCAATAGGAAGGTCGAGCTTCAGGATTGCGTACTACTTTCTTCAAAAGGTATCATGGACTAGGTTGGACCATAAGGTCAAGTGAACAAATTTGAAGTAGATCATAAGAATAATAAGTAGGAACAGACTGACAACAAAAAAACAATGTTGAAACAAACTTCAAAAGTGCATGTGATGTAGCACATTCACTATAATACAGTATTAATGAATGACATGGTGCTGATGATAAAATATGTAGCTTACCTGAAGGTCATGGAACCTTAAATAAGTTTATAAGCTTTAATACATCCTGATGCCTCTTCAAATCCTGAGGTTAACTTCAAGACTTTAGTAACATAGACTTTAATATGTTAATATTAGGAATTAATGCTGAAAATGCTTTTTCTTTAAATGTTCTGTTTCTCAGGGTAAGGAAAAAATGATGTGATGCAGTGCGGCAAGCGGTGACATGGAAAGTGTGTGAATATGACATTCAGGGTGAGTGGTTGCAGCAGTCTGGCACGTCCCACTAACCTGGCAATGACCCTCCATGCCTCTGTAAGACTTTTTCCAGCAGAAGCAAACTTCCTACACTTAACGTACGAGTACAGCATCAGCATGTAGTGACAGGAATAATTACAGCTATGTGATGTAATAAAGATAACTGTGCCTTTTGTCTGTTGTGATTAAACTCTCTCGTGAATGATAACTGATGCAGACCCCAAACAAAGCTTAAGGTGATCGAGCTAAACCCTTAAATAAGACTAGACTTTAAAAAGGTCATGGTGGCAAAGCTGTAATTAAGAATATAAAATCTTTCCATGATCAGTTCGGAATAAAAACAACTTTCACACTGCTTCGTTACATACCGAATGACTTTTACGAAAGCCAGAGGGGCTGGTGTGGCCTGGACTAATCTCTCCACACCAACCTGCGATCAATCATCTTCTCTACCTCTCACCTCCTACCTCATCTTCTCTCTGACTCCATCAATCACCCTGACACCTTAACCACATTAGTGACCGTAAAGAAATGACCACGTTTACCACACAACTGCAATAGTGTTCTCAATTATCCACTCATTCGGAAACTTTTGGAAGAAAACTGCTGGAACGTCTGCGACTAGGTGAGTGCGGATCGCACAGGGCAGGAGGTGCAGTGTAAAGTGGACCTCCCACAACAAACAACTCCTGGCATGTGAACTAATTAATCTTGCCCTAAACACCAGCCCGTGGGCATTATGGCTGTTTTCAATCGAGCAGGTTATTAAAAAAAAGTGGGGGAGGGGGAGGAAACGCCTGTCTAGACACCGCTCTGAGTGAGCCATACATTTTCCAGCAGGCTCATTCTTAACCTGCGCTCATTCTCTTTCGGTTTTGCGCCGTCTTGCTGTCCACCTTAAAAACGCAGCTGTGCGCTGACAGCATAAACAAGCCAGGTGAGGAAGAAACGTCGACAGCCGCCGAGCTACGCAGGTCTTTGCGATTGGACGGCTCTATTTTTTTCCCCCCACACCCTGCGGTCGTCTGCTCATTCTCCCCTGCTTCGCATCGACGGCGTGTTAATCAATCACACAGGAAGGTCCGCACACTGCAGTGGCATGGCCAAGAGGGCTTGGTGTCCCCTCATATTCAGGTAGTGTTACTTACTCTGTGATTTTCGCGTCGATGTTGCCGATCCACAAACGGTGGCCATCCTGTGATGAGCCGCTTGACAAGATGGAGGCATTCTCCACCGACTCCGCAGCCGACTGCATTGGGCTCCTGGAAAAAACATAAAATTGAATTAGATAGATTCAACCGGGACCTGCTCCATACTTGTGCGTTGGATTACAGATTTGACACAACACAGATAAAACAATCTGGGTATTTGCTAAAACCTGATATGGATTCCTTTCTGACATGCACTTAGTTATGGAGCCAACTTTCTGCAAGCCTTCTGCCAAGTTATGCAAAACTACACAGGAGTGAAAGGGCTTTAAGATGTGTGTCTTACGCTCAAGTGATCTGTGTCATGTCACTTAACATCACATTTCAATTGTTCTGTGATCACTGGGACTTTACAGGATGAATATGTTTTACAGATACTTGACTAGCAAAGTCATGCAACAAACAACAGCCAACGTCTGTTTAACCCGTATTCTTCTGTTCCCAATTAAGCAGAAGAGACTGCTGGGAAACAGAGCAGCCGATGAAGAACTTCAAACAAATAGCTTTCATTCCAACTTGAGCACTTCTGCTTTAAATACGTCTGTAAGCATGAAAGCCACTCCATCCTAAATTTAACAGGGTAACGTTAGAGCCGGTACTGTATGTCCTACTCCATCATTTATTCGTCCAAGAGGCTGCTGGTCTCAGTAACTATCATGGATGCTGCTACGTCAGGACTTCAAGCTCATCGTCACTGAAACAACACACCCTCCAATGCAAACATGGAGAGAACATTCAAACTACACACAGAAAGGACCCCCACAGCCCCTCCTGCAAATTAAACCCAAGACATATTCACTGCTAAGGATAGCACTGAAGTGGCCCCACTGAGCCACTGTGCTACAGCATTTCATTATTCAATTGTTCACTATTTCACTTTTCACTCTGGGAACATTTTAAGGCCCGTGATAAAACCTGATGCAAAAGTTGAAAATAGCTCCACCCAACGTGCAGTAAACGCAATCAGGCTGAAAGCATCATAATCAGCACAAAGAGGTAACATGCGTCTCTTAAAATGAAAGATTTAAGCATAAAGTGCCTCAGGAGTGATTTTCAGAAAGCATTATTATTGGTAATTTGTTTCAAAGTTATTAAAATAACAAAATGACCCAAGCCTGCCAGAAGTACAGAGAAGAAAGTTGATTTTTTAAATGTGTTCAAATCATGTTTGTGTGTCGTTACTGTAGATGCCATTTCCACACATTGCCATGTTAAAGGTTACTTATGAGACTTCTCTTAAGCTGCAGTTAATAATATTTTGATCAACTTAAGTGGGAGGATGTATGGAAACCCATTTTCGCTTCTAAGAAGAAAATAAAAAGTCAGAATTCAAAGATTAAAAAGTCGGAGAACTAATATTAAAGTCGGAATTCTGGGATAAAAAGTTGGAAGGCAAAAATTGTGATGAAAAGTCAGAATTATAGGATATGTTTGCCTTTTTTTCCCTCTAAGTGGTTGGAATAGGTTTCAGCAGAGGATGATTGCATTCTTTTCAGTTACATTATCATTTTCTTGGTTATTGATTAAGAAATCTTCCCAAAGACAGTAAATCAAAGCATTACCATTGCTGGAGCAAGCTTTAAAATAATTATTGACATCTCTGACTGTGATTCAACCTGAGAGGTTTGTATTGAATAGATAATGTAATGGGAGTATTGTTTAAACTATATCAGCTACAAATATAATTTTGAGAGGTTTTTAGATAAGGTACAATATGCTAAATAATCACACATTGAGGATAATAAGCGTTTTCAACAGGCTGAATGTTAATTTTAGACACTGTGACAATTATTTTAAATATTTTCCCTCACTTGTATTGACATGAGGTCTGTATGTGTGTTATAATTGTAATTTCTGTATATCATTATTTGCTCTTTGTGTAATTGTGATGACCATTTCTACTCACTTTTCTGTAAGTCTCAATTTCTATGCAAGTTTGCCTCTCAGCGTTAGGGATTCCTAATGGGTTTTCTCCGGGTTCTCCAGTTTCCTCCCACATTCCAAAAACATGAAATTGAGGTAAATTGAATGCTCTAAATTGCCCTGTACAGTGAGTGTTTGTGTGTGTGTGGCTGTGTAAGTGAGTGTGTGCCCAGCGATAGACTGGCGCCCTGTCCGCGCCTGAGATGTTCTTAACCGATGGGCATGGGGAACACCACCGCGACCCTAGTAGAGGAATAAGTGGAAAATAATGGATGAATGGTTAGATGAATGCAGGCGTTTTATTCAGTCCTATTGCAAAAGGGGTTAAAATCATGTCATGTGACTATTGTGACAACATATAGAATGGTGGCTCAGTGGTCAGGGTGTTGGACTATCAATCTAAGGGTTGTGGGTTCAAATCCCAGGTCGACTGAAGTTACTAATGTGGGTCCTTGAGCAAGACCCTTAACCCTCATTGCTCCAGGGTCCTGTATCAACCCTGTGTTATGTAAGTCACTTTGGATAAAAGCGTCTGCTAAATAACTTAATGTAAATGTAAAATCAGTGAAAAAGGTTTGGGTAAGATCCTTACCACACCAGTGCCACTGTAGAACTGACAATAAACAAATACAACACCCAAATGATACCTGAACGAACCCTTAAACCTTACTCCAATTCATTCACATTTGGAAAGAATTAGAAAACCACTTCCACTATGTTCTTTTGTTTGAAAGATTTTGCAGGAGATTTGGGCAGTTCGCGTTATTGTGGCCCGATGTTTACATACTTTTCACCAAATATGTCCGAAATACACATTTTTACTAAAAAAATTATATAACCGATTTAAAAATTTGCTTAATATCAGTAAATCAGACGTGGCGTTTAAGCCTTTGTCCGCTTTTTATGTTAAATAATTCCATTTGTGCTATAATTGTGGCTAATGCTACATAACCGTTCACGCTGTCTGCTGTTTAACATAAATAAAGACATGTTTAACTTACTGTGCTGTTTTGAACTTCCTCAAAACTTCTGACTACAAACGATACTGCCGTCACCTTTATGAAAGCATTAAATACGAACCATGTTGATTTCTGTGGCACTAATTTAGCTTCGGTGCTAACAGAGCTAACAAACAACAAGAATGTCGTGTGGGCATTTCCGTGATGACGTAGAGCACAAGAACGCAGGTTCTGATGACGTTTCACACAAAGCGCTGGACTGTATGGGTGACATGCACGCTAAGCTCTGAGTTTTGTGGTATGTATCATAATGTTATATTATTATTAAACATTACTTAACCAATCGGTTGCGCGATTGTAAATAAACACGTGTATTGATAAAAAATAACGTTTGAAGTCTACCTAGGTTTTCACCTAGGTCTAATTTTTACTTTTCATTAAAATAACATTACAGCTGCTTTTATTTACAATCTGTGTCTTTGTGGTTTGTGATATAACTTTGTGGACATGATATAAGGTATTAAAGCTATATGATACAGGTACACTGTTTATATTTACAGTAGGTAAAGATCTGCTTACTTTATTGGTATTAAAGGACCTTGCTCAAGGTCCCAGCAACTGCAGGCTGGCAGTGTTGAGGATTAAAATCCCACCCTGAAGCAAAGCCCAGTGTCTAAAGTCTTCTTTTCTTATTGCAGCACTATCTAAACGTCATTCATCATTCATTATCTTCTGTTTAATCCTTTACGAGGGTTGTGGGGGGATCCCCATGCCTATCCAGGGGAGAACGTCTCAGGTGCTGGGCAAATACAACCAGGACAGGGCGTCAATCCATTTACTCACACACACAAACACACCTTATAGGGGCAATTTAGAGCATTCTATTTACCTTGAATCCATATTTTTGGACTATGGGAGAAAACCGGTGGGAATCCACGGGGAAAATATGAAAACTCCAACCAGATCGGGATTCAAACCGGGAATCCCCAGCGACGAGAGACGAACGTGCTAACCACTAAGCCACCGTGCCGCCCTCTACATGTTTGTATTTTTCCTAAATGTCTCTTCAAACACTTTCTTATCTGCAGCTTTGTTATTTTTTATTTACCACTTAAGTGCATTTGTGAGACCCTTTGCTCACCATCTGCTTTTTTTACACACTGAATCAGTTACGAGAGGTGCCCCGCTCCAGACCCACCTGTACTATCACTTTGTGCTTCACTGGTTTTTCTGAGAGGCTGCCATCACCCTCACATGCCCTATTCTCTGTTCTGCTCTTGGTAGATGACTAGATTTGTCAGTTTCGTTTTTAAGTTTGGATTTGTCCTGAAGCGCACCAGCTGGGAGCTTTCATTAAAGCTGCCACGCGCCGTCACTGTGGCCTGATAAAAATCACATCTTCAGCGCTCGGTGCTGGTAGCAAGGGCTGTGAATGGAGCTTGTGCCATTTAGCTTTGTTAGTGAATCGGTGAAAGACAGCAACTGTAAAAGCATTGAGTCCGTTCAGCGGCTGACGGTTAGAGGACAATAAGCTCAAAAATTTGTTTTGACTAGACGCTTGAAACCTGGTGATAAGGTCAGTTGAATTTGTAGGCGGTTTCCAAACAACATGCACCCTGTCCAGGTTCAGATTTATTTATTCATCACATATAAATGTGTAACAGTTACAAATGTAGTGGTGACTGGTCCATAAACTATGTACTAAAGTATTAAAAGAAAAAATGAATTGAATTACATTGCACCTAAAAAAGGATAAATATATATATTAAATACAGAAATAACAAATAAGGGAACGTAAAATAGATGTAGACAGTGTAATGTGCATTTAACGGTGCATTGCGGTTCAGTGCAATGTGAGATATGCAAATGATAATATAATGGTGAAGTACCGATGTGACCAAGTAAAGTATCCTAAGCAATTATAATAAAGCAATCAAGTAGAATTATTACGAAGATATCACGTGAAAGAGGTGTTGTTGGGTACAATGTAAGGCGGAGTGGTTACACCACTTTCCTGTTGTTTATTCACAATAATACACAACCTCAAGGCCACTTTGTCACTTGCTTTGCATGGGATACATGAATAAAAAATGAGGGGGGCTCAAGGACCCAATTTTACCCTAAACCAATTTACAAGTATAAATTTAGTGATTTAAGAATAGAAAATGTAAACATTTGCAGCATTTTTAATGTTTTTTTTTTGTCAGGGACCATGCACATTAATCAACTTACATTTTAATATAAATGTGCCAGAGTTAGCCAGATAACTAATTTCCATCTGTGGTTCTTGGGCATATAACCCAACATTTAATTAGAGCACGAAGAAATAGATCATGATGTAGATAAGTATAGTTACAGGTTTGGATCATTTTAATCCATATCTTAAGTTTACATTTAAAAGTTGTACTTTCACCAAAAATAAAAGATATACTGTTCCAAAACTGGGTGGCTCTAAATTAAAAAAAACATCTGCCCAAATTTACTTAATCTATATTGTACAACACAGGCTCCTCTGCTGGTTGCTCTGGTTGTTCTATCACTGTGGTTCTGTTGTGAAAACTCATTCAGTGGTGGGGGTGCAAGCCCATGAAAAACCTTAAAAAATAGGCACGCCTCTGCAAATTTAACAATGATGGTAACTGTTCTGATTTCAGGGGCAAATACTTTTAATACCTTACACAGGATTTTAACTGGTTTTAGAATTGTCTTGCTTGTTTGTGACAAAGCAGTGTGTTATTTGAGATTAAATCATTCCGTGCTCCAAAATATTTGCTTCTTTTGTTAGATATGGTCTTATACATCTAAAATTGTCCAAACTAAATTTAATAGTATTTCTCATTTTTGTAACCTGATTTTCAAATGACAAATTTAAGTCGGAAATAATGCCAAGGTATTTAAAATCAAACACTATTTTATGCTTTCGTCCTTCAACAAGGACTTAATTATTCATAAGGTTCATAATTATCCATTCATCCATCCATTATCTTCCGCTTATTCCTCTACTGGAGTTGCGGTGGCATGCCCATCCAGGGGAGAACATCTCGGACGCTGGGCAGATACACCCAGGACAGGGCGGCAATCCATTGCTGGGTACACACGCACACACACATCCACACACACTATAACAGGGCAATTTAGAGCTTTCAATTTACCTGGAATCCATGTTTTTGTATTGTGGGAGGAAACCAGTGAACCCGTAGCAAACCCACACCAACACAGATAGAACATGAAAACTCCACCCAAATCGGGATTTAAACCAGAAATCCCCAGCGCTGAGAGAATTGTTACACCAAGCCACCCTTTAAGAGAAAGAATTAACTGTTCGTATGACCTGAGGGTATAATGTCCATGTGTATAAGGTCTTAATGTGAGTTGCTGTTGAATTTTGCATTTAACAGCAAATTTACATGTCGACTGTTTTCATCGTTTTCAGTGTCGACATGGCATCTGGTCGCCTCGGACTCCTGCGTTTGGCTCTCTGCTTCATAAGGAACCCTTCTGGAATAAGGAGCACACAAGCGTCTGCGTTCACCCAACATCGCTGCCCCCATGTTTCCCTCCCACCGCCTTGTTATATCCGCCATTACGCCACGAAGAAAAGTAAAGGTAAGCATAGCACCTGTATCACTCGTCCACAACACACGAGCCGTACGGACCATTTCAAAGAGCTGCCTATAAGGGCGCGGTGGATTTGAACCTTTGTTTTTGAAGACGTCTCTCGTCTTTAGAGTAGTGTTTGCTTTGGTTGGATGGAGTGGTGCTCTCCAGGCCACATGAGAGGACGAGAGAGGAATTCCTCTTGTCTTGCTTTCACATGTAACAGCACTGATAATCTACCTGCATGCTGGCAACTCCTTTCATTTCCGTCTGCTTCTGAAGTTCCCGGTGAACATGTTAAATCCCTCTGTTCTCCCCTCTATGTCCTCCGATTCGCACAAGCTAAAGCAAAGGGGCAAGCCGCCAAGGTTAGCATCAACGCCGCCCTGGTGGAGGACATCGTCAGTCTGGAGGAGGTGAAGGGCAGTATGGAAGCGGTGCTGGCTTCGTTGAAGGACGACTTCAGCCGCAACCTGAGCATCAGAACCTCGCCAGGTTAGAGTCCTGTTATTTTTAATCAGCCGTCCAAGTTGCATTACATTACGGT
The DNA here is from genome assembly GCA_025769995.1 of Xyliphius kryptos. Lineage (NCBI taxonomy): Eukaryota > Metazoa > Chordata > Actinopteri > Siluriformes > Aspredinidae > Xyliphius > Xyliphius kryptos. Next base: position 839 of record JAOUQT010003834.1, on the reverse strand, counting down.
TCGAGACGGGGTTCCACACAATACACCTATTCAACTGTCCCGCGTTAGCAAGCAAGTAAAACGCTGCCATACTGAACCTTTTAAACGTTGGCCCACTTTCAGGTGCTGATCCAGCTGTAAGTCACATGGTCTTTTAATCAAAACAGATTCAGCTTATTATAAGATGGCAAAAGCGAGCAAAGGCCGTCCTGCGTTTCTATTTATAGATGTCTGTAGCAAATATTTGGATTGTTGATCCGAGGTGCATTATGTACAGTGTGGGACTTGCAAAGTCCTAATGATGCAATCCACAGACTTGAGGGACTCAACAGTGACTGACTGTGGGATGGTGAGATTCAGGCCCGTTGCAACAGGGGTCAGAACATTTCGGGTGCTGGGCAAACACACCCAGGAGCGGGCGCCAATCCATCGCTGAGCACACGCTCGCACTCACTCGCATGGATGTGTAAATGTTTGTCTCTGTGTCTACTCTGTGATGGACTGGTTTTCCCACCTTTTTCCATATGAGAATTTTTGCTTGATGAGGTTGTTTAGGATGAGCGTTGGGTTTAACAAAAAAAAAAAAATGACTACAAGGTATAATCACAATGTTTCAGTATATACACTGCTCAAAAAACAAGGGGAACACTTAAACAACACAATGGAACTCCAAGTCAAGCAAACTTGTGTGAAATCAAGCTGCCCAGTTGGTGTTCAACACTGTGTATCAATTTCACTTGCTGTTGCGCGAATGGAACAGACAACAGGTAGAAATAAGCGGCTCTTAGCAAGACCCCCCTATAAAGGAGAGCTTCTGCAGGTGGTGACCACACCCCTTTTCTCTGTTCTCATCCTTTCTG
>JAOUQT010003823.1:0-12495 GCA_025769995.1 Xyliphius kryptos | reverse complement strand
GTGTGTGTGTGTGTGTGTGTGTGTGTGTGTGTGTGTGTGTGTGTGTGTGTGTGTGTGTGTGTGTGTGTGTTTTGCTGCTGGACAGAGAGCAGTACACGATCAGAACATACAGGTAAGTCATCATCATCACCCTAATAAAACCATCACTGTGGGGGTCCTGATCATAACCAACACAGTGTATGTACACAAAAGAGATGGACTAGAATCTGGAATTGTAGAACAACAAAATCCATCTTCACGGTTGGTGGAACTGGGTTACTTGCATGGGTGAGTTATTGTTTCACTTTTTGTACCTATTTCCAGATGCCAAAGGTTGAACAGCAAAGCTGCCTTGTCATGTAATACGTAACCTGTTTATAGTATTCATTGTTACCTGTTCATAGTTTGTTGAAATTTGCTCTTTTAAAACATAACGGGTAATCGCTTGGAACAAATGACAAGGTGGAAACATTCAATACCATCTAAACAGGTTTGCCCATGGTCTAAGTTTAACACTATAGTTTTCCTGAAGAGTGGCACCTTGGCTTAATGGTTAGCACATTGGCCTCTCAGTGCTGGGGATGCAGGTTCGAATTCCAAACTGGGTTGAGTTTCCATGGTCTCTCCATGTTTCCCACAGGTTCTCTGGTTTCCTCCCTCATGGATTGCCCCTATAGTTTGTGTCTAGTTTGAACCCTGTCCTGGGTGTATCCACCCAGCACCCCAAACTTTCTCCTCTGGATGGGCATGGGGATCCTAGTAGAAGACACTGAACACACAAACCACAAAACTAATTGATGTTGATACCAAAAACGTACACTTTGCAATGCACTGTGGGAGAATGCAAACGCAGCATACATAATCATGCCTCAAAAAGTACCTATGCCGCCTGGCCAAAATAAAGGTCATGCACTAATATTTTCTTGTACATTTCTTTACTATGGTATTGTTTCCACAAGCTTCTGCAATGTCAGCATTTATTTCTGTCCAGAGTTGCATTCATTTTCCCTCAAGATCTTCTATTAATGAGAGAGATTTGGACCACTGCACCAAGTATTCCAAAAGAACCGGGTCTGGACTCTGTGATGGATAATCTATGTGTGAGTTTCTCATACTCCCTAATCTACTGTCAGATTTGAGACGGATGAATCCTGACATTGTCATCTTGGAACATCATCATTGTCAGCAGAGAAAGACAAATCCATTAATGGAATTACCGTGTGGTTAGTATATTCAGGTCAGCTGACCTTATTCTTTGGGCAAATAATGTTATGGAATCCAGACCTGAATGAGTGCACAACCCCCCCCCCCCACCCCCATCCCCTCTTTTGGGCGATGCAGTGTATTTGGTTCCCACAAACTCTCTAACAATATTAAGGGATTCAAACTAGGTTTGGAACAGGCATAACAATATAAAGCTGATAAAGTGATACATTTTACCTACTGTGCTTTCACACAGAGGAATTTGTCCCATACATTTAACTCATCCGAGAAATATGCACATATCCGCACACAGTGAGTAGAGTGAGCACACGTGCGCGGAGCAGTAGGCGGCCTTGTATAAGGGCACTTCAGCCATAGTACTTGGTGGGACTGGGAATTAAATTGGAACCCTTATCTTCCTATTACCTGTAGGTTAATGGGTTAATAGTACAACAGCCTTTTTACTACTTTAATATACTGAGAAACACAAACCTCTTTGTACCATTTGGTGTTAGAAACAAAATAATTTGCCTCAGCAGGTACATTAAGATTATACATCCAGCATTGTATACATCCTAACCAGAGGCTTTATTCCGTTGCGGGGCAAGTGGCCCTAAACGTTAAATGGGCTCAGTCACGTTCCTCTAAGCTCCCCGAAGATTAGAAATAGAATACAACTGAATTCAAGTGAGAAGGGTAAATACATGAAAGGCTTCGGTAGGACATGATGAGATTAGCTTGGAGTGGAACTGACACAGCCCTGATATGATTTGGATGATAGACCATTGGTAGCATGGAGGCAACACTGACAGAACGATGGTGGGGTGCTGTGTTGAGTTGGTTTTTGACGCTTGTACCAAATTTTCCCTTTACTAAATTAGTTAAATCATGCAAATTACTTTTTTGTTTGTATTTTTGACAGCATTATGTTCTGTGTGGGCCAGTTGAGTTCTTTTGCTTCAAACTGATGCAACTATGTTTTTTTTTAACCTTGTTTTGTTTATGCAGTACAAAAAAACTCATTTCATCTCATTATCTTCCGCTTAAACCTCTACTAGAGTCAACTATTCAGGGCAGAATGTTTCTGGCACTGGTCAGTCACACCCAGGACTGGGCGCAAATCTATTACTGGGCACACACACTGTATAGGGACAATCTAGACAGTGCAACATAAAGAAGCCAGTTTACCTTCAATCCATGTTTTTGGACTGTGAAATCAAACTGGAAAACCCGGAGAAAACCAACACGGACACGAGGAGAACATGGAACTTTGTTTCCATTGTGATTCAAACCTGGATCCCTAGCGATGAGAGGTGGACCATTATACTACAACCACAAAATTGGAAGCATACAGTTGTTAAAAGCAATGGCACAAAATTGAATTCGTTAGCAAAAAGTGTGTATTCATACTTTTGTTCATATGGTAGTTAGTAGTTTCTGTATAGCATAGTAGTTTCTGTTAGTATGTCTGTGTGGAACATTTAAAGACTGGCGATTTGACTGAAAACAAACTCTAGTACTTCAAACCAGGCTTGTGTCCAACATCAATACCAGACTTCGGCACTTTTCCTCATCAATAGTGAATCTTCACAAAGAATGGAGGCTCATAGAGTGGCATGCTTTGTTACACCGCAATCACTGTTCTTTCACTTAATAAGCTGCTTATCATATTCCAGCATGGACAGCGGGCAGTGTTGTATCATGCAGGTCATGGCTTTAGTACAGCACAGGGCAGTTACACCAACACATTCACACCTGATACAACCGAGTGTTTCCACATCCAAACAAGATGTCTCCCAGAGGAGGTCTATTCAGACACAGAAATAACATGCCACCTTCACGCAGAGAAGAACCCCCTTGCTGTAAGGCAAAATTGCTGCGCACCCCTCACCGCCACTGTGTGGTCGCATTGTATGCATATAATCATAGTGATTAGACGTAACACTATGATTTCGGTAATGGTCACATTTCTGTTAGTGTCAAGCACCGAAACAGTGTCGTTTGTGTTTGGCCTTAAATTACATAAAGGGTGCCAATAATTGTAGAAAAAAGGTGGACAATGATGGTGTGACAGATAAAAGTGTGCGAGAAATGTGAAGAGAGAGAGAGGTAGAAAGAGGAATCAGGAGAGAGGAGGCAGAGTGGGAGTACATGGAGGACGCTATATATAACTGTAGGGTTATGGAATAAAAGACAGCGGGATCATAGTATGTTTTTGATTGCCTAACTCACAAAGCCATGGCAACCAACCTTCCAGCTACATAAAAGTGCACACGCGCACACACACACATGCGAGGGTGGCAGTTGATGTAGAGTAAACGTTGATCAGAGAAGGGTCGAGCTCGGTTCTAAATTAGCCGTGCACACGCAAGTCCTGGAACTGTGCACTTGTTTTTTTGTTTCAGAACGGAGAGAACGAGGGTTGAAACACCGCAGCGCACAGGGACACGCGTTGCGCCCAGATTTGGCAAGCGACCAAACCAACAGCCACGTGGAGTATCCAGCCGGGGTGCAAATGCAGAGAAATCCAATGACATCTATTGCGTCAAAAGCAAGCAGAGAACTTTGATTTGGGCTCGCAGCGGAAGCGAACAGCTCCCAGGTGCACGCCGCTGAAAGATTTGTTAAAAGAGGTAGGACGTAGGTAGTGTGTGTCAGTGCGAGCGGCGCGTACACACTTGAAACGCCACGAGATTGTGTGTCTGCGTGCACTTTTCTATCGCAGACCTGGAAGCCAGGAAACTGGAGCAATGGTAGCACTGTGGGAAAAGGATGGCGGGGTCAGTATGAACAGACGTGCCTGGTCTGTCATTTTTCTTCTGTGAGAAGGGATACACATCAAAATAACTGAAGCCTGAATGTCTGCATGTGAGATATTCAGGCCATTGAAATTTCCAACCCTAACTAAACAGGACAATGCAATTTGCTCTGCTTATCGCATATGCACTTAATACTGCAGATCTAAAAAAGAGTATGCAGTATAAAATTCCTACTATAAAGCTAATTACGGGCTTAAAATGATTCACTCCTACAGTCCCAGATAAAATACAGATGTGGGCCACTGTGCGTCTAAGGTGGATTTTGAATAAATACATAGATTTGGCCCACATGTGCCAAACCACATCTGGTCCACGTACAGCAGTCATGTGATTCTGCTACCTACATGTGAGCCCTCAGTATTCTACATTTAAAAACCCATATGCCGCAAAATCACATCTGTTCCACATCTGGGGTAGCACATACACCTCTCAACGGTAGAGATCCACATTTGAATTTTTTCTCCGGTTTCCTTCTACAGTCTGAAAACATGGATTCAAGGTAAATTGGCTGCATTAATTTGCCCCTTTATAGTGTGTTTGTGTGCTCTTAGCGCTCTGTCCTATGTGTATTTTCCCTGGATGGGCATGAGGAACCTCCCACAAAGTAGAGGATTAAATGGAAGGTAAAGGCTGGTCCATCCTCCAGGACTGCAACACCATTAGTCCAACCCCACACTCATGCAGACACGGGGGGCATACATCTTCCTGGATCAATTAGGATTAAGGGTCTTGCTTAAAAACCCACATTTGTACTTTAGTGGACCTGGGATTGATAGCCCAACACTGTAACCACTGAACTATACACATCAGTAGGTTTTCCAAGGACATGATAAGCAATGACAGGGCCAAGTTTCAGCTTTGTAGGTACTTGCGAAGCCCTTAATCCATCCAAGGTATTGCGTTTGATGGTGATGGTGAACGAAAAATTTAATGGAACGCGAGAACTTGTTTCCAAGGACACAGTAGGTGAGCACAGTAAGAAGTTTAGCCTTGTAGGAACTCGTGAAGACCCGGCTGTGGCACTGGAGGTGTCTTGCATTCGATGGCGATATGGAGCGAAGCATCATACGTTGGAAGGTGAGAAGTACTTAGTACATGATGGGGGAATTTCAGCTTTGTAGGTACAGGAGAAGTGGGAGAATAAGTGATAAGTGAGCAAGTCAGAGAGGACTTTGACTTTTATGGGTATAGATATGAGTGCATGGTGTTTAACACGTCCACTTCTTAGCTCTGGGGATCCAGGTTCAAATCTTGATCTGGGTGGCGTCTCCATGTTGTCCGGTTTCCTCTCACAGTCTAACAACATGGATTTAAAGTGAATTGCTCTAAATTGCCCCTATTTAGTGAATTTTGTTTAGTTTTTTTTAATAAGTTGTGGTTCCATCATGCTTTTGTCTCTATAATGTTAAGGACATCATGCCGTATGTGGGATAAGTCATTAGACCATTAGTCATCTAAGCCGGTTCAGCAGCACTGAGCTGATTTGTTAGCATTCAGTTTAAATCTGTAGTGGGTGCCTTGAGAAAAGGACATGTTCTGCACCTGAAAAATAATAAAAAATTACAGTCCCACTTCACCGTTTGGTAAAGAATCAATTGATTTATATGAATTGAATTGCCCAAGTGACATTAGATCATAAGCAGAAAATCATGGGAACAGGCTGAACGGCTGCATATGCAACGGTAACAAGTAAATCAAGCTCATTTAAATTTCAGTATGTGTAATTGCATTATCAATTTAAAAATGTAATTAGTTACATAAATCCATACAGTCACAAGTAATCACCTTGTCAATGTCTGCACAAGAGACTAGTTGGTTTGTGATAATTACACAAGCTAATTACACCTTTGAGAGAAACTACCAATAGTTAAAATACAAACCTGATATAACGGCTAAATTACCAAGACTTTAAAAAGCTTGTTTGCTGAACATGTTTACTGTAATGAGCTACAATTACCATTTTAAGTGCTGGTGTCCATAACAGTCAGTGCAATCACAGCATTTTAGGAGCTTTGGTATGACACGAAACAGAATCAGAGGTGGTTTTAGGTCCTATTTTAACTTTTGAAACAATTTCTCTAATATTCCAAATCACCAGAATGTCTTTATTCTTCAAATGCCTTTATCACTCACAATTTCATTCTGGGTCTTTGGATACACTTTGGGACACCCACTTTACTTACTTTACCACTTCACCTAACATGCCATCAGTAAGTTATGCCCACAGTCACCATGCTAAGAACAGAGTAAGCTTAAGAGATAGTAAATAAAGCATTCAAAGTATTCAAATCGACTGAAACCTGCAGAGCGGTGATTTACGGTTTAAGATTCCAGATAGCTATTAGTATGGATCGCCGCTTTTGTAGTGTGACACCTCAATTCTTTGAGAAAGATTTTGGGCATGTAGGGATTCAGACTTTTTTGAAGTCAGAAACTTAAAAGTTTGTGGACTAGGATGTCATGAGGTTATGTTACTCTATACAGGTTGCTAGATGTTCCTCACAAGAAACCCATATATCCTTGTAGACTTTTCTTTGTGCACAGAGACACAGTGACAGCAAGGAACCTATGTTCCTTCATATGTGATGCATAAAGCCTTGTACATAAAACTAGCAAAAAAATAAACTTAAATAAAATAGTGACAAACAGAAAACACACAAACTACCATACATATGAGGTAACACTTACATATCAGTCATACAATTGTCACTTTGAGTTTCTCCACTTGTTTTTTCTACTAACTTTAAGGTAATCTCCATGCCTATAGATTTATTTGTGGCAGCAACGTTGCGCCTAAGCATCAATGCTGGAACATTAACATGCATTGTATTTTTTTAAGCAGTGCAACCATGTTTTATTAACCCCTCTCGCACGAATATGCTTCCCCTCGTGACTTGGCTCAGTCGTCGCAGCTGCTCAACATGTGTATTTGCTTTTAGTCACCCCTCTTGCATGCATTTTCAGCACAGGCTTGTTTTAAGAGTAGCTTCTTATTGTCTCTTTTTTGGCCGATGTGGGCAAGAGCTCCTCCTGGTGACAATGGTGTTGCTTGAGGACTAAGCAGATTTCTGTTTCTGTTCCTGTTAAACAGCTGTTTGTATGGGTGGTAGTAGTAGGTGTAGCATGCCACCTGAGATATGCTGTAGTTTGCAGGGGTCACATGCACATCTGTGCTATCATGTAACGTTATTGATATCAGTCCATTAATGCTATGCATTACACATTATGCAGTGTACATGACACTAACATGCAACTTTATATAAAAAAGATCCAGTATAATATAAGAATCTGCTAACTGTGATGAGAAAGTGCAACCATGTTGCCATTATGCCACTTTACTAGGGCTAGGAGTAAATAAAAAGAAAAACACACTCAGATCACTGGACAGGATAGAAAGTAAAGAAACTGAAATGATTGTAAACAAAAGTTTAAAAATCCACGCTGCCTGTTTGAGGTTAAAGTGCAATGCAATTAAGGAAGCAGATGACCCTCTACAAGGCCAAGCAGCATTGATTTCATAGGTCTTACAGCCAAATTTATAGAAAAAGTAGAAAAAGACCAGCCGTGCTCTTTGGATGAGCACTTGACACTCCTTGAAAGAGCCCTGAATCATCTGTCTTTTGTAGTTTTATGTATAATAACCTTTGGTTGAAGGTGCTCTTGCTTTTGCAAGAGATTTTATATCAGTCCTTAGTGTAAAGGCATGTGAAAACACAGTATGAGGTGATCGTTATCTACCTGTTTTTTACTGGTGAGATAAAGATTCCTCAAAGACACAGGCTCCATGAATCTCTTATAAAGACACTATTAGTTTATTTCATTTTTTCTCTGGCACTTTTAGGTCTTTGTTACCTAAAGCTCAATGACCTCTTTGCTCATTTTAGCCGACTTTGTGTTGTGGCATTTTGATTAGAACCTGGCTTAAGGGCCTTGTTTAGGGGTTAAGTGGCACAAGATTTTGTCTACAACATCTAAGACTTCAGGATAGCAGTTCAGTTTGTTTGATGCGTTAGGGCACAGTAATGTTAAAGCAAATAAACCAAAGTGTATGGCGTCAGAAAGGGTTCAGAAGTTTTGAGAACTCAAAAACAGAATTCGTAAGCAATTTTCTTCGTTGCACATTTTTGCGCTCACGCTTCTCATTTTTGCGCTTCTGATTTTTGCGCTCTCGTTCGATTTTTGTATTTAGGACCCGTTTTAAGTCCAGCCCACCCAGCCATGCTATACATCCGGCGACATCGGCGAATCTGCGCGAAATGTGATTTGTTTTTGAAAAATAAGTTGAGAGTTTGTTTACTTCTATCAGCTATTTTAATTTTCATTATTTTATTTTCCAGTCCCACTTTTTAAAATGTGTTAATCCACAATTTGTCAGAGTGTAGCATGGCTGGGTGGGCTGGACTTTTTTCGAGCAGCCAATTTCTGTCTAGATCCCGCCCACCCATTAAAACGGGTCCTAAATACAAAAATCGAACGTTATCGCAAAAATGAGAAGTGTGAGCGCAAAAATGTGCAGCAAAGAAAATTGTTTACGAATTCTGTTTTTGAGTTCTCAAAACTTTTGGACCCTTTTTGACGCCATAGTACTGCAGTTTAGCTTTTTTCCTAAAACTACTTCTCACATTTGTAAGTCTGCTGAATGACTAAATGTATGTTTGCTCAACAACACTAACCTGGCAGTCTGTCTATTCCTTTTTCTTTGCCATCCTCCATACCCTATGATCAGTGGTGCCTGTTTCCATCATTGCTGTTTGCTGTGCCAGGGGTTTGCACGATTGCTAGGCTTTGTAATTGGTACAAAAAATAAAAAATGCGTTTTTTGTTCTCATAATTGACATTAGGGTCTCGTGAGAAGTGTTAAAGTAGTGAACAACGTGCAGGTTAAGCATCCGAGCATTGTAAATGTGCTTTATTAATAAAGCCAGCATATGTTTATGGGTTGTTCATGCCAAATTTCCACTCTTTAAAGCAGGGGAGCTGAGCCTGCTGAGTAGTGTCTGCTGAAAATAAAGCCATGACTACCCCTCCCCTCCCCAACCACCATACCAACCAAGTGCCTTGAGATATAAATTTACCATGTTTGTGTGCATCACTTAAGTTCTTTATTCATGGCAGATAATGAGAACCGTTTTGTCTTTGATAGGCTTCCAAAACCTACACGCTCATTCAAGAGGTACGTGCCCAGTGTTCCAAGTTATAAACTATGGGAATGTCACTGATGTGACACCAGAGTGGAAGGTGGAAAGCACATTTGCTATATAAGGCATTTGTTTGCAGGAGAATTGGCTTGTGCCAAGAATTATTGGTGCACTTTGTTAGTGCTAGTCCACATTAGCAGCTTTGACTAAACTCAGTAACAGGCCAACACAATGCAGCCTAGTGTCTGAAACGCCTGAGCCATTACAAGTTTAATCCATTAGGGATTAAAGGGTGAATGATGAAAAGACATTAAGCACTTAATGTCCAAAAATAGCTTGCTATTTATCGGCGACTTCAGATCAGTGGTTGCCATGAAAACAGCAGTCCAGGCGGGCTTCTTGTGTCCTGTGATTGCTTCATGCATCCTTGATTTTAAGTAGAGAACTGGACAACACATTGATAAGATAGATGAGTGTTTGCTTAAGGAAAAATTACAACAATTAAGTATTAAATAAAATGAAATAAAATGTATTTGATACAATACAATACATTTTAGTGCGGCACGGTGGCTTAGTGGTTAGCACGTTCATCTCTCAGCGATGGGGATTCCCGGTTCGAATTTCAGGTTTCCATGTTCTGCCCGTGTTTGCGTGGGTGTTTCCTCCCACGGTTTCCTCCCACAGTCCAAAAACATGGGTTCAAGGCTCTAAATTGCCCCATAAACAGTAATCTGTATGTGTGTGTGTGTGTGTGTCCAGTTATGGATTGGTGCCCTGTTCTGGTAGTATCTGCACAGCGCCCAAGACGTTCTCCCCTGGATGGGCATGGGGAACCCCTCCGCGACCCTCATAAAGCAATAAGTGGAAGATATTGAATGAATGAATGAATAAACAATACATTTCACACATTGGCTAGTAAATTATTCAGATCCTGTAAAAGTACCAGTTCATACATGAAAAATGACAAAACAATGACCAGTTTGAAAACCTCTGTGAGTCTGCATACATATTAGCAGACAAAATCTTATTAGTAATGTAAAAAGTTTAATTTGCTTCGTACCTATGATTATTGTGAATAAACCACGGGACAGAGGTATTATTAGGCACGATGCGCAATTAAAGACCACACTAGAATACAAAAAAATGCTTTTACTGAAAGAAAAATTGCTAATAAACTCGCCTTTCCGTTTTTTTCACTAACCAAGTACTGTCATCTCGTGGCCAAATTACAAAAAGCAGTTCATGATAAACTTCAGAAAACCAGTATATTTCATATCGCGCATCTATACGACTGTGAAGCGGACAGAGGTGTGGGTTATTGTGAATAATGCCACGGCTAGACAAGCGGCTCAGCCAATCAGATTTAAGGACCGGAACTACCAGTTTTCTAATTAGAGGGCTTTGAAAAAGCCCTCTATTGTTATTCCTCATAGTTAGAGGGCTTTGAAAAAGTTTTATTATTATTATTCTTAAGCACATTTCTGCGATTAATGCGGCCCGAACCGCTTGGTGTTTAGACTCGAGCCGAACACCGTTGCGTAGGTCTTGTTTATGACACCTGTGCTATGTATTTTTGGAGTTTGTAACATTTATAGAATTGAATAGAATTGAGTTTGAAATTTGCCCAAATCCAATATGGCTCCTCTCACGACCACTCTCTCACCGACAAAAACGGCCATCGCGCGGCCATTTTATGTCCAATCTACACAATCCATATCAAAAAGAAGCACTGAGATTTGAGCTTTAAGACAGTCTTTTCGCTTTTGCTCTAGTTATGAGCAATTATTGAGTTATGACCGTTTGTTCGAAAACAAAATGCAACTGTATCACTCTCTCACTTTATGACGTCACCAATGCAGTACCGATTAAAACCGCTGAAAGGGGGAAGTGAGCTGTTTTTAGGCAGTTTGACTTTTTTGGCCATAATTTTGGAACCGTTACAGCTATGAACAAAGTGTGCCGCAATCTTCATGGGCTGAGCATTCAAAGCCCTCTCTGTAGTTCTACAGAAATACAGGTCTAGTTTAAATTATTATTACCGTGAACAAGATTATGAGGTTGATGTAGACTATCCCGCTTGTCTTTCAGCAAAAGTAGAAGAGACACCATGTCCAATTTACCAGTCAAGGTGAGATCACAAACCATACTATCTATAATGTAAAAAAAAAAAAAGTTTGTCCTACATTTACCAACTACTGTATATATATATATAAAGGGAACAATAAAATAACGCGTCCAGGATCTCAATGAATAGTGGAATGCGTTGACAGCAAACATAAAAATTATGAATTATTTATCCCTTGAGGGTCCATATTTTGAATCATACTCAAAATTAAAATTGAAAATCAAATAACAGTCTGATCCAACTTCAGTGGAAATTCCTCTAGACAAGTTAAAATGATGCTCAGTAGTGTGTGTGTCCTCCACGTGCCTGTATGACCTCCCTACAACACCTGGGCATGCTCCTGATGAGGCGGCGTATGATGGAGAAGGGTACACAGAACAGAGTGAGAGCAAAAATATGTATCTGTTGTCACGACAAGATGATAAAATTACAGTAGTCACGGTTGCACCATTTACATTATTTTTAATATACTGAAAAAATAAATGATAAAAGTACTAACTATAAGTGTGTCTTAAAAAGCAGAAGAATACAAATGCAATATAATTCGATTTAAAGTGTTACTAGCAATTGAATACAAAATACATAATGATATGTAAAGTAGCTGTAACAAAATATGGAATATATCCTATTGTCATGCCTTTGAATAAGCAGGTAAAATTAGTATGTTCACAGTCAAGATCCAGTTTATTAAGGCTTGTCCGATCAGATTAAAATTAGACAAAATAAGTTCGACAAAACCAAAAAACTGAAGTTCCAAACAAAATAATGAGCGCCGGCGATGTCCAACTGGAATCCTTGGGCTTGAGTGTCTGTGAGGTCAAGGAGCCCCAGTCCGAGGGAGATTGATAGTAATGTTTTACGTATCTAGATGGCACTCGTATTTTTTATGACTTCTTTAACTTAAAAGTAAAGCTTCACAAGGGAAACTTACCAAGGACAATGACATTTGTTCATGTCACGTGAGCATGCCAACTAATTCTGAAGCAACCAGCAAAAAATCAGCAAACGCTGAATTTGGTGATATCTTTAACAAGCTGTCGGCGACCTGCCCAGAACATGTCCATGACCCACTTTTGGATTGCAACCCACTTTTGGATTGCAACCCTCTGTGGTTACGACCCAAAAGCTATTTGGATAGTTTGAAAAATTAAGCTATTTAGAAAATCCAACAAAGTTTTATATATACAGTGGGGCAAAAAATATTTAGTCAGACACTGATTGTGCAAGTTCT
>JAOUQT010003815.1:0-12496 GCA_025769995.1 Xyliphius kryptos | reverse complement strand
TTAGTAAGAAACTTGTGGGTAGCTATTGACATAAGATGTTACAATACAAATTACCAATATATACAGTCTCAAATAATAATTATAATATATATAATTATAATAATTATAATTTATTAATACTATATATAAATGTGAACTTTTTAACTTTTGTAAGCGATTGGATTTTTAATACTTTGAGCTAACGTTATTTTATACTTCTAAACTTTTAAGAAAAGTTTACATTTTATTTATTTATTTATGCTTTGAAGTTACTGGCTGTGAAATATTTATGTTGGCCTTACACATTCTTTTTTTTCGTGTGTGTGTGTGTGTTAAAATTATCATCCATTTATCGTTAGAGGTGAACTGCTAAATATATCGCAATATTGCTTTTGGGCCATATCGTCTCAGCCCTAATAATTTGATAACTAATAGGGGTGTAAAATGAAAACATTAACGATTCAAAATTTATTTTTAGAGTCAATGATTAGATCATTTAGATTATTCGATACTTCAGAATACCAAGCAAAATAATTCAATATGATCTAATACTCTCTGTTTTTACATGACATCTATGAGGTTTTAACAAAATAAATAAGAAAATCATTCACATTTTATTTTGACTACAGAAACAGTATTTTACTCTTGATGGATGTCCAAAAGACTACCACTGATGCCTTGAAGAAAGAGGACAAGATGCAAAAGATCATTGCTAAAGAAGCTGGCTGTTCACAGAGCTCTGTGTCCAAGCACATTAACAGAGAGGGGGGAAAAAGTAAAAGATGAGGTCAAAACAGTATATGAGCAACCCTGGAGAGGATTGTGAAGGAAAATCTTTTTTAAAATGTGGGGGAGATTTACAAAGAGTGGAATGCAGCTGGAGTCAGTGCTTCAAGAACAACTACGCACAGACGTATACAAGACCTGGGTTTCAGCTGTCGCATTCCTTGGGTTAAGCCACTCTTGAACAAAAGACCATCTCAGAAGCATCTCGTCTGGGCTAAAGACAAAAAATGATGTATTGAACTGATACGGGATGCGATATTCATGAAAAAGATTTCCTATTTTCCAATCAACAAGGTTTTAAAATCCTGCATCTTTTAAAAATGCTACACAATACTCTTTACAGTGAAAACACAAAATCAAAGTGGAAAATGTTTTAGACATAAGACACGCAAGAACACAGAAGACCAAATATCCGTGTTGCAGTATCTTATACCACAATCATCTCTTGAGACTGATACTGTATGAACACTGTGCTGAGATAGATTTCATATCTGGTTGTGCTTATTAAATCTATTTGTAAAACATATTTAATATCAACTGCTCAAAAAAATAGAGGAAACACTAAAATAACACAACCTAGATCTAAATGAATAAAATATGTCAGTTGAAAACCAACTGAAACTTATATAACAGTGTAACTAGGTCTTAGGTGTGCAAAGAAAGCAGGTGTGTTCAATTCGGTATTACAACTCTAATATTCTCATACTGGTCACTGAAAGTTTCAACATGGCACCTCATAGCAAAGAACTCCCTAAGGATCTTAAAAGATGTATTGTTGCACTACATGAAGATGGCCAAGGCTACGAGAGGACTACACCCTGAAGACTACACCCTGAACCTGAGCGACAGCACAGAGGACCAGGTCATTCAGGGCCCACTCAGAACAGAACTCCCATTGATTGTCCAAAGAAGCTAAGTGCACATGCTCAACTTCACATCCAAATGCTCTTTTTGAAAGGCAGATGAGTGCGGTCAGTATTGCGACAGAGATTGGTGAGGCAGCCAGCCTGTCAGTGCTCAGATCATACACCGCACACTACAAACTGGTCTGCATGGCTGTCACCCCAGAGAAAGCCTCTTGTAGTCTGTACACAACAAAGCCAGCAAACAGTTTGCTGAAAACATGTCAAAAGGACATGGATTACTGAAACCATGTGCTATGGTCTGATGAGACCAAGATTAATTTGTTTGGTTCAGACGGTATTAAGCATTTGTGATGGCAATCATGTGAGGAGTACAAAGATAAGTGTGTCATGCCTAAGTTAAACATGGTGGAGGGAATGCCACGCTCTAGAGTGGCATGAGTGCAGCAGGTGTTGGAGTTGCATTTTATTGAGGGACACAAACTCCAAAATGTACTATAAAATACTAAAGCATTCCTTACGGAAACTGAGATGCAGGGCAGTGTTCCAGCATGATAATGTCCCCAATCGCACCTCTAAGACAACCACTGCGTTACTGAAGAGGCTGGGGGTAAAGGTTATGGAACGGCCAAACACGTCTTTAGACCTAAACCCAATAGATATTATTGCGCTCCTCCAGCTTCTTCTTGAGGATGCCCCAAAGTCTTAAATATCCGCCAGCGCCATGATGTCGTCATGGAAGTGTGAAAAAGCATTCAAGTGGCAACCTGTGAAGCTCTGGTAAGCTCCATGCCCAGGAGGGTTAGTTAAGGCAGTTCTATAAAATGATGGTGGCCACAAAAAATGACAGTTATGAACAGTTCAGGAACTTTCACTACTCACTTTTGTTGCTCGTGGTTAAGACATTAATGGCTGTATTTTGAGTTATTTTAAGAAAGGAATACATTTACACTGTTATACAAGATACACACAGACTACTTTGCATTGTGTCAGTGTTATTTTGGCCCATGAAAAGATATACTTAAATATCTGAAAAAATGTGAGGTGTGTACCCACTTTTGTAATACACTGTATATACTGTACACTACTCAAAAAATAAAGGGAACACTTAAACAACACAATGTAACTCCAAGTCAACCACATTTCTGTAAAATCAATTTGTCCAGTTAGGAAGCAACACTGATTGTGAATCAATTCAACTTGCTGTTGTGCAAATGGAACAGACAACAGATAGAAATAAGAGGCACTTAGCAAGACAACCCATATAATTAGTTAGTGCAGCTTATTCAGGATGGCACATCAAAGCGAGCTGTGGTTTGCTGTGTCTGTCAGCAGTGCCCAGAGCATGAAGCAGATACCAGGAGACAGGCCTGTACACCAGAAGACATGGAGGGGGCCGTAGTAGAGAATATCCTCATTAGGAGCATGCCCCTCATTAGTAGCCACCACCTCATTAGGAGCATGCCCAGGCATTGGAGGGAGGTCATACAGGCACATGGAGGCCACACACTACTGAGCCTCATTTTAACTTGTCTTGAGGAATTTTCACTGACGTTGGATCAGCCTGTCATTTGATTTCCACTTTGATTTTGAGTATGATTCCAAATACAAACCAACATGGGGTATTAAATGTGATTTACATTTTGATAATTTTTGTTATTTCACTATCTACTAAATAAAGATTTTCAACTGAAATGTTTTTTTCATTGAGATCTAAGAGGTGTTATTTTATTGGTCCCTTTATTTTTTTAAGCACACAGTTGCAAGAAAAAGTATGTGAACCCTTTGGGATTACTTGGCTTGTGCATAAATTGGTCATTAAATGTGTTTTTATCTTTATCTAAGTCACAACAAACAAACAAAGTCTGATTAAACTAATGCCACACAAAAAATCGTGTTTGCATGGCTTTATGTAACACAACAAGTAAACATTCACAGTGCAGGGTGGAAAAAGTATGTGAACTAAAATTTAGACTTATTTAGAAATTAGACTTTAAGAGCTAATTGGAGCCAGGTGTCAGCCAACCAGGAGTACAATCAATGTGATGAGATTGGATGTGTTGGTTAAAGCTGCCCTGCCCTATAAACAACACACCAGTTTTGAGTTTGCTGTTCTTAAAAATCATTGCTAGATGTGAATCATGCTTTGCACAAAATAGCTCTCAGAAGACCTACTTTCAAGAAATGCTGACTTGCATGAAGCTTGAAAGGGTTATTAAAGTATCTCTAAAAGCCTTGATGTTCATGTGTCCATGGTAAGACAGACGGTCTACAAATAGAGAAAGTTCAGCACTGTTCCTACTCTCCCTAGGTGGGGTCATTCTGTAAAGATGACTGCAAGAGTATGGCACAGAATGATTATTGCGGTGAGGAAAAATCCCAGAGTATCAGTTAAAGACATTTTTGCAGATGTTAAAAATATAAGACAATATAAACACATAAATCGATACATTTGCAGACGCATATATATATTTTGCCGGCTGTACAATCACTGCATCAATCTAAATTGACTAATATTTACACCAGGAATTTCGACCAGATAAAATTCCCGATTATATTACAATTATATAACTTGCCTCAGACTCTTTTTCTTATGAATTAATTATACAGACCTTGCAATTTAATTGGGCAATTTGAAAGCTCAGTAATTTGAAAGCTCAGTATACAGTTTAAGAGCAATATGACCTCAATAGGTACAGGTCGATTTGTCTGCATTATGCAGCTGTTGTGATTTTCGAGGTTTTAATTTTTGAACATTTAGAACGTGCTATGCTTATACTGCAGAGTTATACACATTGATAACCAGAAGCAATGATTAATCGCTACAAATCTTTCCACAAATTTTTATTTATTTTTTTTTTTTCAACTTTTTTTTTTCCAGAGTTAATTTGTGACTGTGCCTAATCCCCTGCTCCCTAGAAGGGAAATCAGACAGAAACTAAGCTATTACTGAGGCAATGGGCAAGTACTGTAACCCCTCACATATTGCAAGGGTTACTTTTCAGAGACTTCACAATGTAGCGGTGTTATAATTACTTTATTATTTATATGTTTAAGGGCTTTATAAACACATCCCAAACTTGTTTAAACATCTCACATGCTATAATACCTATGGAAATAAAGCAACATATACTGTTTAGTGCAAAAATGCCGTAAAATATAGAGAAAACTCTAATACCGAATTAGATATATTAATGCCGTGAAGCCATGAGAAGTTATACGCGATATGCTTCAAATGCTTATAATGGAGGACCCAGGTTTCCAGCATTTGATAAAAGGGCTCGCCAATAAAACAATTTGACACCACCACTCCTCCTCTTACCCAATTCATACAAAACAGTGATGTGACCGAGCCAACCAAAGGATGTGCAGTTAAACCTCTACATCACAAAGCTATAACCAAAACACAAATTAGAACCACAAGGATTATAAGTGTATCAACCAAAGTTTATCTTAACTTATGTTACAGCTCTTACTATAACTAAGAAACAAACTTCTTGTTTGCTACAAAAGCATTGTAAGGTAACAAAATACACACTACCTCACTAATAACATGGTGTCCATTACTTTAAAAAACCCACAATAAAAGAAAATTAGCATCACTAAAATTATTTAAACTCTGGATTATACTGTGATGTTATCAAATCAATAAAGTTCACACATTGCAAACAGCAAACGACTTAGAAGTCTCAAAATGTGGTAATTGTGTAATCATGTTTAACTTTATCATAACATTATAGCAAATTTCTAGATTTAGAGCCAATTTATTAATACACACTTGGGCAAAATTGTTCTAACCCCTCGGTTAATAAAAGAAAAACCTAAAATGGTCACAGAAATAACTACAATCTGACTAATGTAATAATAAATACAAATGCTATGAAAATGAACAAATGACAAATGAAAGTCAGACATTTATTTTTGACCATGCTTCAACAGAATTATATTATAGAATACACTTATTAAACAAGCCTTGACAGAAATTATGGTAACCTTAACTTAATATTTTGTTGTAAATAATTTTAAGGCCATCACTGCAATTAAATGATTCCTGTAGCGGTCAATGAGCTCCAGGTGTGTCAGGTTTAATGGGTGTCTTTTCCAGATGCCATGTTTCAGCTGTTTCAAGACCCAGAACCTGTGACTGAGACCAAGCTTTCGAACGCTGGGCAGCACATTTCTCTCTAGAATCCCTTGAATGTCTTGAGATTTTATTGCATCCTGCAAAGATTCAAAACACTATGTGCCAAACGCAGCAAAGCAGCCTCAGAACAGATTTTGAGTAACAACCTCCTTCACTCTGTTACAGCATTAAAATGGGTCGTGGCTGGGTCTTCCAACATGACAATGGCCCAAAGCACACAGCCAGGATAATCAAGAACTGGCTACGTAAGGAGCTTATCAAGGTTTTGGAGTGGCCTAGCCAGTCTCCAGACGGAGCTCTAACTCCATGTTTCTCAGTGACAGCCCAGAAACCTGGCTGATCTGGAGAAGATCTGTGTGGAGGAATGGGCCAAAATCCCTGATGCAATGTGTGCAGTCCTGGTGAAAAACTACAGGAAACATTTGACCTCTGTAATTGCAAACAAAGGCTACTGTACCAATTGTTTGTACTGATTTTCACAGGTGTTCAAATACTCATTTTCCTCACTGTATATAGGCCCACTGACTGATTACAAGATCGTAGAAACCTATGATGCTAATTAGAAAGACACATCTTGATTGACATGTCCATTTGGTCAGTCAAAGCATGTTTTGACAGTTAAAGCATGGTTTAAAACCAATGTCTGACTTACATTTGTTCATTTTCATAATTGTAACTTTAGCCATCAGGAGAGAAGCTTAGAGTAAACAGCTTCATTACCATTAACTGTGAACTAATTACAAAAATGCAATTTGATATAACTGCATTCATCCATCCAAACCATCAAAACCCTAATATTATATAAAAATATTATATTTTTAATACGATAACTTCCGCTATTAAATGTCAAAATACAGACCCTTCTAGATAAAGTGAAAGATAAAGTTAAAACAATTTGGTGTGAAACCTCTATGCAACTCTTATTATTTTGCTGTGGTGCTTTGAGTGCGCATCATTAATGTTTCACAGGAAATTGTATTGTTTAAAATGACAAAAGATGTATGAGGAGACATATTGCAAACCTGTTGCCCTTTATTAGAGGAATATTAAACGATCCATCTCACAAAAGTGTTTATTTCATTGGAACAGCACACATACTGACTAGGAACATAGTCTGACCGGTTTTGTAACTTTTAGCAAATCTTTTTTTGTTTTTGTCAGTCATCACATACACCATTTTAAAGTTGAAACACTTATAATTTTGAATATGTTACCAAATCCACAATTTAAATATCATAACCATGTTTTAGTCAGATATACTGTATGTGTGTTTTAATACAAACAATTGACATGGTGTGCCTTCTTTACTCCTTTATTTCAAACATCAGTGCTACAGTGCCACAAATCAGTCACAGAGACAGCCTCAGGGGTTCATTAAATACATAAGTTTTTGGTGCAAAAGCTAATGAAATATGGGTTGAATAGTGACTTTTTGTAATAAACGCATTGTATATTTATGATTTATTTTTCTGTTTTAACTATAAATAAGGATACACACAAACATTGTTTATTCCTGTAGCGCCAGCTCTTACGATTTAAACCAACTTAGTTTCATTAAATTCTACAAAAGGATTGGCATCATTTTTAGTGAATCAGTAAGATTTTAGACTTTTACTGACCAGTCAATAGCCAATGAGCAGATAATTCAGACAATGTATGATTTGTTATAGTTTGTTAATAAAAATTTCCGCTGCCCTTGTGCGTAATTGATTTTTTATATACAAAGATTTTAAATAAAACATAAATGCCTAAACGATTGTTTGAAGTGATTAACAAGAATGTGGACCTACTCATTCCAGAGTCATTTTTTGACACGTTTTTGAGGGGGTTTTTCGGGAGGGATTAACAGCCTATTTCAGTTAAATAAATTCCCTGCTTAAAAGTATTAGATTTGTTCTTTTAGCAATGTAAAGCTATATTTGGAACCTTCTTCGTATCCAATAGTGTAAAACGCTAATTCTTCAATTTTTTTAACTGGTCTTAGGATTTTTATTAGGAGTGTATGTACATTTATATAAAATAAATGTCGCACACAATATAAATAGTGGTATAAATAAAAGATTTTCTTCATGTATTTCTGGTCTTATTAAACTAGTGACATTTGGTCAAATAGACTCTTTTACTTTTATTTCTCAAAATCCCATGGCTGTTTAAGCAGATATTTATATTTATTTAAATATTTCATTGCTTTATATATTAATAGAATGCTTTTGACATTTAATTAAGGATAGACTCCCTATTCCAACGGATAAAAGCTTTTTAGTAGAAAGCAATCAGAAGCCAAGTTATCCAGTTTGGTAATTTTAGGCACAATTTGGAGTCTCTTAGTCCATTTTTCAATTTCTACCTGGGTATCTTCTTATAAATTACACTGTGGGAAGCTTATATTTAACAGGTTTTTAAACATTTGATTTAAGGACAATCAGCTGCTCTAAATTGTTCCCATAGTCAGTGTGTCCCAAGCCCAGAGGGTGAAGGTTGTGTCAGGAAGGGCATCCAGGGTTAAACACTTGGCTAAGTGTGAGAGTTCATCGCTGAAAATTAAAGGGAAAAAAATGGATTTAAAATAAGTGTTCAAGGCTATATTTACTTATGTTTCGCACTACTGCAACATTAAAACAAGCTAAACATATTTTCTTTATTTAAAAAAAAAACTGAAATAATTAAAACTACGATTTAAAAAACAGCTGCCTAGGAGCAGCATCCTAACGCGGACAAAAACTTAAGAGATTCGTCACTAACATCCTTTAAAATGCATAGGCATCACCCACTAAATCACTGTAGAATTTGTATTTTCTCACTGGTAGATGCTCCATTACGTATTATAAAACAACTCCTTAAATCTGATTGGCTTAGCCATTTGTCCATTATTGGCTTTAATGCACACCTTTGACCACTTAACATTTATATCAATGCATGACATACATTTTGTTCATAATGTTTTTTATAAATTGTGTTCGGTTTTATAAACTTCGGTCTTCAAAACTGGACTAAATTATTAGTTCAATAGCTAATATGCTTTTAATAAACACATTTATGAAACAAACCTTGTTTTTTATTATAGTATGTTTGTAATTCTGCTTTGCATCGTGCCGAACAAAACCTCTTTCCCATGATTTACTTACAACAATGCACATCCTATCATGCCTTATTGCTTTATTATAGTGCTTGTAAAGTAATGAGCTTCCATTATCCTGAAATATAATTGTTAGGCTGTACCACACAGGGCTGATTAAAAGTCAGATATAGTTTCACATAGAAACTGGCTTCTTATAGAAGAGATATAATTAAATTTGGAAGTCCAGCCCACTTTCAGACATATTGTACAGGCAGGCCAAAAATTCTAGTATAATGAAAAAGTTTATTTCAGTAATCCATTTAAAAAAGTAAAACTTTTTATAGATTAGAATTATATATTAGTATATTATATTAACTTATTACACACAGACTGATATATTTCAAATGTTTATATCTTTTAATGTTGATAATTATAACTGACAACTAATGAAAATCCCAAATTCAGTATTTCAAAAGACTTTAATATTGTGAAACGGTTCAATATTGAAGACATCTGGTGCCACACTCTAATCAACTCAGATTAACTCTAATCAACACTAACTCAGAACACATGCAAAGGCCTTTAGTTGGTCTAATTCTTTGGGCTACACAATCATGGGAAGACTGCTGTCTTGACAGGTGTCCAAAAGACGACCACTGGCACCTTGCACAAGGAGGGCAAAAACGCACAAGGTCATTGCTGAAAAGGCTGGCTGTCCACAGAGCTCTGTGTCCAAACACATTAATAGAACGGCAAGAAGCGTACAAGCAACAGGGTTAACCGCACCAAGGAGAGGATTGTGAAACAAATCCCATTCAAAAATGTGGGCGGAGATTCACAAAGACTGGGCTGCAGCCAGTCGGTGCTTTAAGAACCACCACACACACAGATGCATGCAAGACCGGGGTTTCAGCTGTTCTATTTCTTTTGTTAAGCCTCTCTTAAACAAAGAACAGCATTAGAAGCATCTCGCCTGGGCTAAAGACAAAAAGGACTGCCGCTGAGTGGTCCAAAGTTAGGTTCTCTTTTTAAAATAAATTGTGCATTTCATTTGGAAATCCCAGAGTCTGGAGGAAGAAACGAGAGGCACAGAATCCATGTTGCTTGAGATCAAGAGTAAAGTTTCCAATGTCAGTGATGGTTTGGATTGCCATGTCTTTCGCTGGTCTTGGTCCATTGTGTTTTCTGAGGTCAGAGAATAATGCAGCTTTCTACCAGGAAGTTTTAAACCACTTCGTGCTTCAGGCTGCTGACCAACGTCATGGAGATGCAAATCTAAAATTCCAACAGGCCCTGGTTTAAGGACCATGGTGTCCCTGTTTTTAATTGGCCAGCAAACTCACCTGACCTATTGTGAAAAGATGCGATATGCCAGACCTAATAATTCAGAAGAGTCAAGGGGTCAATATCAATGCAACCTGGCCTCCCATAATCCCTGAGCAGTGTCACAGACTGATCCGACTACAAGCTACACCGCATTGCTGCAGTAATCCAGGCCAAGGGAGGCCCAACTAAATATTGAGAACTGAACAAGCTCGGACTTTTCATGTTCACACTTTTCACTTGGCCAACATTTCATAAAATCCTTTTTTGTATTGGTCCCAAGTAATATTCATAAATTGTATAAATATTTTATGCAAGATAGACTTTTTAAATGGAATTACTAAAATAAAACATGATCATGATGATATAATTTTATGACCAGCAACAGTATTTGCCATATACTCTGTTCTGTGTTCACAGGCCTATCAATGATGTCTCAGTTTTAATATCTGCATGGATTTGGACACTAAAGCGAAATTTATTGTATTTATTTTATTTTATTTTTATTTAATTACTTTATGTAATAAGACCTTCATTTTAACTGAATTTTGTTGTTGTTGTTTTAGGGTTGTTTGAGGTCAAAGCGATTTTCTACATCTAACCACATGATTAAGTTGGTTTATGAGTCAAGTCAACAGCAGTAGGTCTGATCAGTCAGCATTTGGGTGAACATAGAACTAAAATATAATAAAAATAGTAGTAAAAAAATTACCTACATAAAAAACTACAAAGACCAAAAAAATCCAACTCCCTTTACCCTTCTCATGTTCTTTGGATAGTATAAAAGGCAGCATTTGTGCAGCTATATCGCTGTTTTAAAAACTTTTAACAGCAGGACACACAGTAGAAATAAAAGCAATTAATCAAAGCACCTCTAGCATCAGTTGAGCACTTTTTTACAAAGAATATCTTCAGCAGAACCAGCAGACTTCAAGACATGTAAAAAATTAGATTAATTAGACATGAACTATTTTAATATGAAACCTGAAGTCTATGAAAACTTAGACACCTATTTTCTATTTAAATCAAAGTAAATCCATTTAATTTGTTTTAGACTGGAAAATACAAACCAATTTTTAAAAAAAAGAATAAACTTTGTGTTTAATACTGAAAATAGAACAAAGAAATGAAATACAGCATTTTATTTTTGTTTATAAAACCGTAAATAAAAGACCAACGTAAATAGTAAAAAAATGTTTAACATTTAAATTAAGCACCATTCACATTTCTCTGTCTATTTTAGATCCAAATTAATTATTTCGACTTTCAATTTTTATGTGTCAGGTCTCTTTTTTAGTCCCCTTATTAAGCTTACAGTAAAATGTTAACTTTACTTTCAATTCTTAAAGGAAACTAAACCTATCAAAAGATAGAGTTGAAGAAGGAAAACAGAAAGTCAATGAAGTTACAATGTGGGGAATTAATAAATGTGAGAGGAATGGGAATGGTGCTCAATTTAAATGTTAAACATTTATTTTCTATTTACATTGGTCTTTTATATAAGTTTTTATAAACAAAGCAAAAAGTAATGTATATTTAATTTCTTTGTGGGAGTGGTAGCTCAGTGGTTAGGGTGGTTGACTATCCATTTAAAATTTGGGGGTTCAAATTCCAGGTCCACTGAAATTACCAATGTGTGTCCTTGAGCAAGTTCTGTATTAATCCTGTGTTCTGAACATAATCAAGTTGTGATATTTGTAAGTCTCTTTGGATAAAAACGTCAGCTGAATGACTAATTGTAAAATGTCATTGTAAACGAGGGTACAAGGAGACTTGCTCACATCACAAAATCAATTAACCTGGTAGTATCTGAAGTCAGCAAAAACAGAGGTTCTACTGTATTTATTTTTTTTTACAAGACTTTACAAGACTCACCCAGAACATGTTCCGCCATTTTCGAAATGCTGTACTAAAGCAAGAAAGTAAGCACTGTCAAACTGTACAATAGAACCTTAACCAAAAAAGTGTGGTACTGAGTGAACTGTAATTGAGACATAAACGAAGGTTGGTGTACAAACTGTATGTTGTAATACACTTACTGCTCTGAAAATACAGAACCGCTGACTGTAAGATGTCGTCCACATTATCTGCCTCACACGTTTACGGCGGTTTTCGTTATTGCTGTTTACATAGCACCGGATGCTAATGCTAACAACGCGCTGAAGGAGCTGAATGACAACATCAGCTCGCCCCAGAATAAGCATCAGGAGGCGTTTTACGTGGTGTCGGGCAATTTTAACCACGTAAACCTGACAAACACGCTGCCGCGGTTTTACCAACATATAAACATCCCAACGCGGGACAATAACACACTTGACCGCGTTTACACAAACATCAAAGACT
>JAOUQT010003805.1:0-12497 GCA_025769995.1 Xyliphius kryptos | reverse complement strand
CCCCCCCCCCCCCCCCCCCCCAAATCGAATGTTTAATTGACCTCCACATCTTTTTACCCCCCACAAAGGCCACTCCATCCACTGCAGCCAATTAATACAGCGTGTTGTGACTGTTTTAATCCCAGAACTGAACTTTAGAAATGCCACCACACTGTATGATCCACAAAAGAAGACAATTTAGCTGATTTATGGAGGCGTGTAATGAGTTTCGACTGGGCCAACCCCCCTCCACAGGTCTCTTTAATATCAAATTAGCATTCAGCATCACTGCGACACCGCGGCGAGGGCGATAAATTAGAAAACCTACCCAAATAATCATTGTTGGCTGTGATGTGTACATATATATTTTATGAGATGATTGATGTACTTTATGCATTATGTTGTCGAATTGATATAACCTTTTGATTGTGGTTATGATTTGTGATATTAGATGCTTTGATATCTTTGATGTTAAAGGTCCTTTGATGTTGTTGTTTCGCACTGAATGGCTGTAGTTCGTCATGTTTGATGTAGAGTCCTGATCTGAGCCAGGCCTTGTCCAGTGCCCAACCTTCTTGTCACCTTATTGTTTGTTTGTCCAGCAAACAGATCATACTATAGTATATGTTGCCATGGTGATGATTTAGCATTGTGAGCATGGTAAGCTTGAACATAAGGAGCAGCAGTAGCAACACTCTGATCCTCCTCTGGAAGCAATTGTTGACCCTGTCCTGATTAGGGTCCTAGACCTTGGTGGAGTCTGAGCCTCACTGGTTTATCACAGGAACACAACACAAACAAACACATTTATGAAGATCAGTGCCTCTAATACTGGTACTGGTGTGTTTTGTAACTGTGGGATGAGTTCAATCAAATGCAGAACATGCAAACTACTCAGAAAGGACCATGTCCAAGTTGTTAAACCCAGGCTCTCAGCGCTAGGGACTCTAGGTTTGAATCTCGATCTTGGTGGAGTTGAAATTGAATGCTCCTAATTGCCCCATAGAGTGAGTGGCTGTTTGAGTGAGAGCATATTTTTGGGTGTATCTGCCCAGTTCACGAAACCTTTTTCCACCGGATGGGCATGAGGAACCCCTGTCACCCTAGTAGAGAACTAAGTGGAAGGTAACAACTGACTAAATTAATCTTTCCGGAAACACTCTTCAAAATCTTGTTGTCAAAATGTGGTTTGCCCACAGGACATGTCCTGGAAACAGAAAACTATCCGATGAACGTCACAGGCAGATGTGAAACTTTTCTTGTTTAGTGAGATACGTCCATGTCCAAGACATCCATAACAACCAGCAAAAGCAGGGACGTAATTTTCACAGAGAAAATCGAACACCGAATCCGGTTCAGAGAATGCACTGTATTTACAGTATTTTTTACAACCCAATATTTAAGAAACCCTGCTCTAAACAACCATCCACTTGGGCGCATGAGTCTTTAACGCAGAATCACCTTGTTCCGATTCCTGATCCACGAGCATGAAGTGTTCCTGCACACAGGACCCTCTAATGACTCGTTAAGCATTCTGCTGCCCCTCCTATATGTTAGACACAGTCATAAAAGACTTGTACAGTTTATGTAGTGTACTAGCTATTCCGGAGGGAGCCGTTAGGGGTTGCCCACCTGCAGATCCCGACCCCACTCCCACCATATTAAAAACAAGATAAGAGGCAGGACAGAGAGGAATGTTTTCTATAACAATTTTATTAGAAAAATTAGATCTCTCAGTGGTGCCATGCTTTGAGCATATAACAATACGGTAGAAAAACCCGACCCGAACCGTAAGGGAACAAAAAAGCAGATGTGGACGCAGCGTTTGATCGTTCATGCTGTGGCTATGCATATAAACATTCCTATTACAGCGCACAAACACCTGCCAAAAACACACCGTGACCCGAAAACACAATTAAACCAGAACGAGAAGTCACCTGCAAAGGTCATACAACGACTAAGCAAAAAATGTGTGTGTGTGTGTGTGTGTGTGTGTTTGTGTGTGCTGCTGAATCAGTGCTCCAGCCCAAGGCACTCAGGCTCGATAGCATGTTGGCAATTTGAACGACATCTTTTTAGACACAGGTAAACAGATCTGTTTTATTTAAACCAGAATTATGGCAGAATACGAGTGGGTTGCTGGAGCCTATCCCAGCACTCACTGGGTGAAATGCTGAGGAAAAGCCTCCTGAACTCTTTTTCTGATTATAGTTAATTATACGATCGTACACAATGATGTGAAGTCAGTCGCGTTAAACTTGGCAGCATTTTGAGTCTGTGAGAGACTCAATAAATGACGCACACACTGGATCAGCATCATTATTGAAATCCCAATTCATCCCTTGTCAAATCACAGCCTTTTTTTTTTTTTTTTTTGGCATGGGCCGAAAACTCAAACGAACCCCAAAGTGTTCCCGAAAATCTGTATGTCGTGGCATTGATGTCGTGTCTAAGGTTAATAGTTTGAACTTAACTGTACCTTCAGTTAAATAACAGAGATAACCTTAAGTAACAAAGAATCTTTACAGATGTATTGATTTGTATTTAAATATTAGCTTTCAGAGAATCGTGGAAAAGTAATTTCTATTCAAATAAAGTGCAATAAAATAACCTTCTTTTGTTACCTAAATACTTGCTATGAATCTAGCTTTTAAATTTTGAGAAAAATAGTCCTAGCCCGGCTCTGTTCTGACTCAACAGCCGCTCCTGTTTAATGGAAGCAGCTCCGATACATTCAACATTCGGATCGATCTGTTAATGTCGACACATTCGAGCCACAACTCATTTTAATTTACATGAATACAGTCAACAAAACTCAAAACACTCGTTCCACTGACCGACCGTCGCTTCTCTGAATCTGAGGCAGGTGAGGCTCTGGAATTTTAAAGCAGTGTGAACGTTCCCATCCTGATATGTAAGTGTAAAGCTGCAGATCTGGAACTTGAAATCACAAAGCTTAGGATTTTTTAAAATCTCGTCATGCGAATGAGGATCAGACGGTTACAGTAGTTGGTTGTTGACTTTCTGATTGGCTGTGAATTTTAAGCTAACATCTGTTAGCTGATTGCTAAACGCTTCTTGATTCCCTACATGGCTTTGTGAGTCTTAGACTCAAACCCATAGAAGCGGGTCATCACGATCACAGAACTTTTGCAATTATACAATAAAAAAAAAAATATTATTAATTTGTTTGTTAAGATCAAGATCTAATTATTGAGGGTATGGTAGCTCAGTGGTTTGGGTTCTGCGCTGTCAATCTGTGGGTTGTGCGTTCAAATCTCAAGGCCATTGAAGTTTACAATGTGGGGCTTTGAGCAAGACCCTTAACCCTCATTGCTCCAGGGAGCGATATCATGGACCTGTGTTCTAACCCCATGAACAATATTCGGACAACCCTTGGAGCCCATGGGGTTCTGACCCTCTAAGCAATACTTAAGCAAATCTTAAAGGTCATGGGGGCAGACCCCACTGGGCAATCCCAAGTTGGACATCACAAATGAAGTTCTAAATGTTAACAAGACCCTTAAACCTGGGGGCTGTTTCATGGCCAATCTTTTAAAGTTATAAGATCAGAACCCTGTGTTCTGACCTTATAAGCAATACTTAAAGTCCATGGGTTTAAACCCCACCAGAGGGCATCCCAAGTTGGGATGTTTGTAAGTCGCTTTGGATAGTCTGCTAAAGGACCTCACATAATGTTGTAGGATTTGATGGTACGACCCGCTGCCCTCTTTCTTGTTAAAACTAAGAATTTCTTGTTAAAACTAAACACTTCCCGCTCAGCAAACGAATTGCAACCCAAAGTCTTTTGGTCAACCTCTATAACAGAATCTCACCGAAGTCAAAGTATCACTAATGGAAATCCTAACAGCTCATTACTATTCATGGGCTTTGACCCTCTGTTGCCTTTCTCCGCTTTGGTACCAACCTCCGAGGTGTAGATCTGGTGATCGGTGCAGTTTGGCTTTCAGTTAACAGCTAATTGTTTTCAGAGCCATAATGGGGACCAGTCCAGGCATAGGGTTCAGCACTTGATTGCTGAGGGGCTTAAAAACCTGCAATTTAAACTCATGACCTTAGTGCCCTGCCGAGGCCGTCCTTCAGTCACAGTGCAAAATCCAGAGACTCCTCAATTCTGGAGGTAAAAATTGTCCTGCGTTACCCGTTGTCTGATCCTCAGGAAAGTTCCTATTGTTTTCTGGTGCTGTCCGTAATCAAGAGACACCCGTCCCTCGATCAGCCGGAGAAAAATAGAGAGAGAGAGCGGATTCATAAAAAACGAGCGTGACGTTGCAAAATAAAAAAAGGTTCTGAGTTCAAAAGAGAATCTGAGCTTTCCAAAATGAGGGGCGGGAAACGAACAAGACCGAAAAGACCGTTTTTTTTTTTTTTTGACAGTCGCACAGAAAAATCGTAGAAATCCGCTTCATGGATTCACCAAGGTTCCTTTTTTTGTTAAGTAACATCAAAATGAAGACAAGTAAGACAGAAGCTAGGAAATACGCATCTCACATCGGCGCTTTTTTAGAATTTTTTTTTTTTGGTTATATTATTTTTTCCCTCTGTGTTTCTCCTATCTTAGGTCAGTTGAGCTGGCGGCATGGCTCGAAAGTCCACTTGGTCGCGCCACCGAACACATCAATGTTGCTCTCTGACCAGGACAGCACGTTGCCAGATTGCGCTCGGCTGTTGCAGGTCGCCAGGCTGTAGATCTCGCTGGATGACAGCTTCCTGTCCCACACGTTGAAATATGCCATCTCGCCGACGAACGCCTGTGTGGCGTCGAAACCTCCACCCAGGGTGTCCTGTCAGCAGAAAACAAAATATAGCATTCTAAAAATAACTTGCCACACGATTGCCGGCGCGACTCCATCCTCACTCAGTACAATTATGGTTCCGTTTTAATCCAGTGTAGAACTCAGGACTGAAATAAAAGCCTAAGGGATGATTTAATCCGATCTCAGATTAACTAATCATGTGGAAGTTTCCAGTCTGGCATCGTTTACACGGCCTGCAAGCCCCCCACTCATCAGTGTTGGTAGTGCACCTTCATGCAAACTAAAAATAGCATCATTAAATAATAAATTAATAAGAACACCTGCTCTCTGTGGAGTTTACAGGATGTCCAGATGGAACCATATGGGCTTTGCATCCTTCCCTGTTTAAACACTATGGCTTGTATTTGTGGACATCTGACCATTAAGTTCTATTTAAAAGCAGGAAATAATAAAAAAATTAAAAAACGGGTAACGTCTTCACGGGTAATCAGTTAGATTTCTATTAAGATTTTAACTAATGAATGGTTTAAAACATCTTGTCTTGCTAAAGTTTTAGCAGAATTATGTGCACAGGTGTCGAATCAGACGAAGAGCTTAAGAGCATTACACTGTGACTTACAGTAATCACTCCAGTTTCCACATTTAAACATAAATATCTAAACATAAAACATGTTTCATATATGTTTGTTTTATAATATATAGCGTGGCCCACGAAAAAGTAGCCTGCCTCACATTGCTGGATATAAGAGGTAGGCTGTTTTTTGTGAGCCACAATGTACAGGTTTATTATTATGGCTTAGTTATAATATAATAAGATTATAAAAGTTTTAAAATCCTGCTTATCATGATGTTTCAGTTTCCTATATTTTATACTCAAATAATGGATTGTGTACATCAGTCTTATCCTAAATTCTGAGCATTGTTGGTGATATTTCATATTTAGGGGTTCATAGAGGGGAAATAAATTTTGCACATTTCAAAGCACCTTTATGTTTCATTTGTTACACACATCCACCTTACTACACCATCTTGTACATGTAGAATTACAATAGGTCATCTGTCCCTGTACAGTTTATTCCCTGTGTTATTCTTCCTCTCATCCTCCATCAGTGATCACACCATTACTATGACTACAAAACTATGCCCTTTCCATGGTCCTGATCACTAGGCTCTTGTCGTATAGAGACTGGTACACAGGTAGAGTGAAGGAGATGTCGTGAGGTGCTTGGTGTATAGTGTTTGGCGCACGGTTACAGTAGAGGGGATTGCACGCGCCGCTTGGCATATAGCAATTAGTGCATGGTTATAGTGGAGGGGATGATGCGAACCTCTTGGCGTATAGCGATTGGCGCATGGGTAGAGTGGAGATGTCGTGAGGATCTTGGTGTAGTGCGATTGGCACATGGTTAGAGTGGAGATGACGTGTGGCACTTAGAATGTAGTGATTGGCGCACGAGTAGAGTGGAGATGACGACTGACGTATAGCTATTGAAGCACGACTAGAGAGGAAGAGATGAGGTGCAGCACTTGGCTTATAGTGATTGACACACGGGTAAAGTGTAGGAGATGACACGCAGCGCTTGGCATATAGCAATTGGCACACGGGTAGAGTGGAGAGGAAGTCAGGTTCTCGCTTTCCTACATTTGATTGTTTGTTCGCTAAAGCTATCGAACCGAACACCTTGGATGGATTGGGGTCTTTGTGAGGATTTAAATTCCCACAAACCTCACTGAGCCCTCAGTTTACTGATCTGTACTCTTGTACAGTTGTGCGTTCGGGTCTTCCACCTTTTTTTTTTTATAGTTTGCCCGTTTTTCCCCTTTAATATCCTTCGGTTCTCAACTTTACCTTCATTTAGAAACCTGTTCGGTTCTTAACTTTAGTAAAACCCAGTAGTTTGTTCTTACTAGGGATACAACGCAGCTTTACCAAACTGTTTAATGAGTCTCAGGTGAACCAGCATCGTTACTAAGGTGCCCTAATAACCCGCTAAGATGATTAATTAAGGACAGACTGAGCAGGTTTATCACCAGGATGCTGCTGGAAATTGAGCTTTATGACTTTATGTGTCTAATTTATTATGAATTAGTGGTTTCCCGCAGTTACAGCAATCTGTAATGTTAATAAATGACCTGACTAAATATTAAAACCATGGTAGAAAATTTGAATCAGCACTGTTTTGGCCTTCTCTGTTTAATTTTAAATATTCTGAGTAAAACAGCCCACTGATTATTAAAGGATGAGTTGGAACCCTGGCAGCTTTGTAACATCACTGATAACACAAACCGGCATTTAGACACGAACAGGAAGTAAATAATAAATGACTACAAGACAAAAACTCCAGTTTTAATCTTATTTTCAATTACAAGTCGTCTCTGCTAATCTCAACACCCCCCCCCCCCCACCCCGCCCCCCCCCCCCCCCCCCCGCATTTTAGACAAATGCTCGTACCCCACAGGGTCGAAACCTCCAGTACACGGCAAGATAATGATTTCTTTCCGCTGCATAAGGCATTAGCTGGACAAACAGAACCAATTAGAGCTTTGTCGTCTCAGATAAACATGGAGCCATGTTATTGATGTAGTGGATTGGGTTCTTCTCCGGAGTGTTCTCATGCTAAGATCCCCCTTTGCAATTTCCTTTTTAAAGTCTTTTTTACCTATTAATTCAGAAGAGGATTTGTGAGACACTGATAATGGATATGAAAACCTGGTTTGCAGTTGCAGTTCTAATTCATCCCAATGGTGTTTATTAAGGTTCTACGAACCTTTTCCAAAAAAAAATTATATCATGGAAAAGTTGTTTAATTTTCATAATTTCATTCAAAATTAATTTTTAGGGTGCACAATTTAGTATTTATTTGTTTATTTTCACATAATTTGGGCTTCCAGTTCATAAAACTTACGAAAACAGGAATTCAAAACAGGAATCAGCCCAACTTTTGCAACAGGGCATGAAGGTTTTAAACTGAGTGTGACACACTAATCGTCTACCAAACAGTAGAGGTGAGGAATGAAATCCAAACTGCTTGAGGTCCAGTGTGAACTCTCCTCAGTCAGTCTTGATTTGGGTGCAATGTCTGGTGCAGGTGCTGTTAAACTCTGCATCACACTGTGATGGCATGGACATCAAACCAGGTTTCGGTGCTTCTGGCGGCATGGGCAGGGGCCTGTTGGAAGATGAAATGTGCATCTCCATACAGATCCTTAGCAGAAGGAATGTAGTCCTCTAAAACATTCTGCTAGACTGTTGCGCTGAGCTTGGATTTAAGAAAGCAGAGTTTTGCATCACCTGCACCGGACATTGCCCCAAATCAGGACTGACTGTGGAGAGTTCACACTGAACCTCAAGCAGTTTCTCACCTCTGCTGTTTAGTAGATAATTAGTGTGGCACACTCAGCTTAAAACATTCATGCCCTGCTGCAAAATTTGGGTTGATTTCTCTACAGTATTCTCATTTTTGAATTTCTGTGTTCATGGGTTTCATGGCGCACAGGCAGAGTGGAGATGAGCTGGGATGGGTTTTATGAGCCCAAATTATGTAAATAATAAACCACTACATACTTGAGATGGTTTAAATTGTGGGCCCTGAATCTATAATCTATGAAAGTTTATTTTTTTAATATAATTATGGAAAATTAAACAACTTTTCCATGATATTCTCATTTTTTGGAAAGGGCCTGGATGCGTGTCAAGTTCCTCCATTTCAATTGCAGTTCTGATTCATAATGGTTCTTTGTGGGTCTGTCCCATTCTTCCAGACTAATGCAATATCATTCATGGCTCTTATTTTGTGCACTTGGACTAGAGAAAAGCCCTTCCCCAAACTGTTTGCCACAATGCACAGCCATGTGGTTGACGTTGTGCATCTGTGGACTGATCTGAATGCATTTGTGTATGTAGGAACAGTTCCCCTGGCTCTCACCTGTTCCTGGCCGAGGACCAGAACGCCGTTGGGTTTGATCGGATGATACGGCGCCAAATTCTCCCCGGTGCCACGCAGAACGCCGTCCTGAAATGCTTCCCAAACACCATCGCGCGTTGTCCACGTGACGCAGATGTGATGCCATTTACCGTCATTCAGGATGAAGGGTAACTTCGCTTCCTGAGTAAAAACAGAACATGATACCAGGGTGTTAGTGTTTTATAAGATTCTGAATGCCAGGCTTATCGTATGTACACACAGCCCAAAATTATACATACACACACTAAAATAATTTAGAGCATTGATTTTCATTCAGCGCTTATTTATGTCAAATACAGTTTATTTAGAGAAAGCCCAGTGTGTTACAGATCGGGTGACATGGTGGTGTACTGGTTAGCATGTCCACCTCCCGGCACTGGAGATCCAGGTTTAAATCCCATTCTGGGTAGAGTTTCGATGTACTCCACATGGGTTTCCTCTGGGTTCTCCAGTTCTCTCCCACAGTTCAAAAACGTGGATTTAGGGTGAATTGGCTGCTCGGAATTGCCACTATATGTAGTGTATGTGAGTAAGTGTGTGCGCCCAGTGATAGATTGGCACTCTGTAATGGGTGTAGCTGCCCAGCACCCAAAACGTTTTCCCTTGGATGGGCATAGACACTCCCTCCCCCGCCGTGACCCTGGTATAGGATTAAGCAAAAGACATAATGGATTTTGCAGAATTTTAGCACATGCTCCTCTCAGCACTGGGGATCCAGGTTCGAATGCCAATCTGGTTGGACTTTGCATGTTCTCCCTGTGTCCACATGGGTTTCCTCCAGGTTCTTCAGTTTCCTTCCACAATCCAGAAATATGAATTACAGGTAAAATGGGTGCTCTACATTGTACACAATGTGTGACTGTGTGAGTGAGCAACAGATTGGCGCCCTGTACTGGGTGTTTATTTTCAGTGGCCGAATCATTCTACCCTGGATGGGATGATGGAACCCTCCTGGGAGTCTAGTCCGTAGTAAGGGATTATGCGGAAGATAAGATGATACAGATACAACCCATAATGCTGAGGATGCACTTCTCTGTGATTTGGGTGTTGGGCTGTCAATCTGAAGGTTGTGAGTTCAAATCCCAGCAACACTAAGGTTACCAAAGTGGGTTCTTGACCAAGTCCTGCATGGGTTTCCTCCGGGTCTTCCCACAGTCCAAAAACATGGATACAAGATAAATTTAATGCTCTAAATTGCCCCATATTGTGTGTGTTTGTGTGCCCAGCGAGAGATTGGCACCCTGTCCTGGGTGTCTCTGCCCAACGCCCGAAACGTTCTCAGCTGGATAGGCATGGGGAACCCAACGCAACCCTAGTAGTGGATGAATCGGAAGATAATGAATGACTGAATAAATGAATGATGCGAGGTTTTTAAGAGAACATAGATCATTATGTGTACCTTGTCGTTAATGAGGATTTCCATTGGGTTGTTGCCCCACTCGATGAGCACCAGTTCGTTGGACTGACCGGGCACGGCATAGGAGAACGGCGTTCCCACTCCAGGCGATGCGTTGGATTTAATCCACAGACAGAGGGTGAAGGCGTACATCTCTGGCAGGCTGCGCTTCACCTTGGCGTACATGTAGTTGGTGCGCAGTGAGAACGTCAGCTGGAACTTGTCCGACGGCCTGCTGCCTTTGGGTCCTGCGAGAGCCGTGGGAGGTTTGAGTGAAACTCTTTCTTTCTCTCTGTGTGTGTGTGTGTGTGTGTGTGTGTGTGTGTGTGTGTGTGTGTGTGTTTGTGTATGTGATTACCTTTCTCCAGGTCGGTGACTCGGTGGTGCAGGGTGGTAAGTGTGGACTCCACACGGTTGCGCTGCTCCGTATCGTTGCTTGCCGCTCCTTTGCTTTCCTCCAGCGTGTTGACTCGTGACAGCACCTGCTTCTCCATGTCGTCGATTTTATTCTGCAGTAAGTCCTTCAGGCTATTGGCCTGGATCGAGCCATTATTCCGACTGTATTGCTGCGGAATTAAAGGTGCAGACTATCAGCCAAGGTCTTTTTATTCATCCTTATAAATATTACTAATCTCTGATTAATAACTCTGTAAACACCTGCATTTTGGGGATTTAAACCCAAAAAACGTGAATCCGTCAGCTCAAATCTATATGCACGAATAGAAGTTAAGTCAAAATTAATATATCAAGTTTAGTGTACATCTAATGTTAATAAGATTCTGTGCGATACTGAGATATTTTACACATACACTTAAATTATACATCCTCTACAGGGACCATAAGTTCACTATTCATCACTTTCTTTAAATTGACTTTCTCTAACAAAACCTTAAATATCAAACATGCCGTGTGGCATTATTGCAAATTTGGTTACTATGGTTACTCTGCGTAAAAGGAAATGGGCAGGCTTGTGTTTTCTGTAGATCATGTGATCCTGAAGATCATTTATAAAACACCGTGCACCACCTAAATCCAAACAAGATTGATTTGAGTGTCCACTCGATAATTAATTCATTAATAATTCATCCGCATCGTTGACGCTACAGTATTTTAGAAACACTCCTGAAAGTGGAATTGTAATGCTTAATTAACATCTGATGCAATAAAATTACATTCAGTCTGTTAAATTAAAGCTTCAATAGCAACTTATCACACAATGCACACCCACTATTGATTTAATACTAATAAAACCTAATGTTGCCCAGCGATGGATTGGCGCCCTGCAGTAGGCAGTGACTTAAGGACAGAGTCTTACGCATTAAACACGTACAGGTCCAATAAAATTAACATCTGTATCAAACTGTTTAAAGTGTATCAACAATGATTTTGCAGACTTTTGAACCTGGAGCACCTAAACAAAGTAAAAACTCTGTAACATGGTTCTAGCTAACGGGGTATTGGGTCACCCCTGAGCCCTCTGTTGTAGGCAGTGACATCAGGACAGAGTCTTAGGCATCTGATAAGCTTGTTTAAGGCTTATACGAGGACAGGGTACAGGTGTGAATTACACTGAGCGCACTGTTTCCATGATGCAGCTGTACGGTATATATATATATATATATATATATATATATATATATATATCAACAAGAATATATGTCGAGGCTGAGGGTAATTAACAGGTTTTTTTCCTGCAGAGGGGGTCAGGGTGGATGCATTCGATACACAAGGGTGTCAATATGTATATTTATTATACTATGTTTAATACTATACAGAATTATGTTTCAGTTTTTTTCTTCCTTTTTTTACTTGTTCATTGTGTCAAACTGTAAATCTGCTTGTCTGCAGTTACATCTAGCTTTTAAAAAGGCGAGACTTTTACTCCGAGACTGCTGATTTAAAGCTCTTCAGGACAGAATAGTTTTTCCTTCTGTACAGATAACGCTCTTGATTTGTCCTCTACTTTTGATTTCTTTTAGTTTTATCATAATGCAGCTTTAAAACATATAGATTTTTAGAGTATATAAAGCTTTACAGTATGTTTAGCCATCCGGTCATTTTCATCTCAACAAGAACAACAAAAAAAGAAAATCACATTGTATTATTGTATAAATTAATTTTGTTAATTATTGTATAAATTAAATAATAAATTAATAATGTATTAATTTGCATTTTGCACTGAGAATTTTTTGCTATATCTTTATATAAGTAATAAAAATATTTATTGTTTTATGCATTCTATGTTTATATATTTCCAAGCAGTTAATATTATAATATAGTAAATATATTACACTTGATCAGTTTGTAATATTAGTGACTATTCTAATAAAAAAAATCACTATATATATATATATATATATATATATATATATATATAGA
>JAOUQT010003795.1:0-12497 GCA_025769995.1 Xyliphius kryptos | reverse complement strand
TTTGAACCGTGTCGATATCTCGAAAAATGAGGGCTGTGGCCTCCGGCAAACTTTGTAAATAAAAGATAAAGTTGACCCGAGGAAGATCAATATATGTGTCGCGCCGCGCCACATATAATTAGAGAATATGATTGAATCATGGTTCCACAGTATAATCAAATTTCATCACCTTTTTAGTCATCATTCTTGGTTTTTTAAACAATCCACTGAGCTAATGTAAACCTGTATGCAAAGCTGTGCTTTGCTCCTGCCAGATGAGACTCTGTAACAGAGTTATGATAACTCTGTAATGCAGAGGTTACTTAGATGGAAATTTATCATTTTAATGGGCAGGAATTTCAAGGTACTGAATCTGCAAAGGACTGAATATTATCCCTATCATTTGTCAGGTTTACAGAAGAACATCATATATTTAAAGCACTGTAATGTAACAGGACATTTTGAGAATATGTTGCTTATGTGAACAACATACTGAATTTAGATTCTAAATAGTAGATTTGTTAAATATCAAAGTTGCTTACTCAGGAAAAAGGCTTTATAAGAAAATTTTATTTTTTCTAATAGTTCACGATTTCTATTCTCGAATAGGATCCAGGTGAATGACCTGATTGTGGAAGTAGATGGTACAAGTCTGGTGGGAGTAACCCAGAATTTTGCAGCTTCTGTCCTTCGAAACACAACTGGCACTGTCAAGTAAGAACATTTTTCCAGATTTAGTTAAATAAAAAATGTAGTATTTTACTTTGTTTTTGAGTACATACATATTTACGCTTTATTTATATTTAGTAAATAACAGAAAATCCAAAATATTTGTAGAAATGATGTAAACTTTTTGACAGCGATGGATTGGTGCCCTGTCCTGGATGTATCTGCCCAGTGCCCGAGACGTCCTCCCCTGGATGGGCATGGGGAACCTCACCGCGACCCTAGTACAGGATTAAGTGGATGATGAATCATATATAAATGAATGATATATAATAGCTCTCAATACTTTGATTAAGGATGAGCCACCCTTACACTACACGAGGTAGTGAAACTATTGAAAACAGGGCATTAGAGCAATGTTTTTCTCTTTATTCAGCAATTGTAGGTTTATACACAAATATTTGTGCATTGCCTTAAGCACTTGTTTAGATTTTACGCTCGCCATATGCTGGTACTGGTTAGAGAAGAGGCTTGTGACCGTTCTTTGGTTTGATTAATCGGATACGGTAAAAAAAAACCTGCCATGTCTTTTGTAGCACCATTTGCAATTTTTTTGAGAAAAACACTAAATGGTGTAATGCTAACGCTTACATGGCAGAAGCATATTTATGTTTTGTCAGTGGAGAGGAATAGATAATAACCATAGATTTAAACTAGAAAAGTTGATTAGTTGATTTTTTTTATTGATTTATTTTTATTCCTTCACTGTGTTCGATATTTCATTGTTTTATATATTTTCATTTTTGCCAGTTCATTGATCTAGAAATTTGTTTGTGCCATGTTACTAGTTCATTAATTTCTATTTTTTTCTTTTATTGATTTTCCTTTTTACTATTTCTCTACGATGATTTATTTTTGTGCCAGCTCTTCCTGATTCCTGTTAGTGCCAGTTTGTTAATTCACTAGTTCTTGTCCTGGCCATTTGATTAATATTTTGATTATGGTTTGTGCCAGTTCAGTAATTCCAATTTGTGTCAGTTTATTGGTTTTTATGCAATTGTTGTTTGTGTTAGATTCAGCCTTTCTAATATTCATTAACCAAGAATGTTTTAGTGTCTGTAGAAATATCAAATTTCAACTGTAGTTTGAGCCCAGTCTGTTAGAAGGTACTTTAATTCACTCACCAGTATAGTGTCCCTGGTTATAGCCACCTTTTTATTATGCAGCACAACCAGCCTAGTCTGATAAATGCTTTTGCTTCCCTACTTTTGTGAACTGCTACTCTCACAGCAGTCTCGTGTACCACTTGCATAAAGGGACTAGGAATACTCACCTTGGCTTACTGCCAATTGGAGCTTAGGGTTTAGATGCCATCTGGCACAGCTGTGGCTGAAATTCCTCACCTCTGTTTTCAGAAGCATTGCTGGTAGAAGCGTTTTATAAAAGGTGTCCCACATTTTCGACTCCGACGTGGTCCACATAAATGCACTTTAATTCATTATTAACATCATTATATCTAACTGAAAGTATTTATACCACTGATGTTTAGCACTATGGCTATGCCCCTGCATTACTCACTAGATCCTGATTACTGTGTGTGGGTGTTTTGCAGATTTATTATTGGCAGGGAGAAGCCTGGCGAGCAGAGTGAGGTGGCACAGCTGATCCAGCAGACTTTAGAGCAGGAGCGCTGGCAAAGGGAAATGATGGAGCAGCGCTATAACCAGTACATGGAGGAGGATGAAGAGGTCACACCTCACACACACTTACTAGAACACTTTGCACACACACACAGCCAAGGGCCTCTTCATATAGACTAAATAAGAGGGCTGGTGAGAGTCCTTGCTTACCAGACATGGATATATAGCGGCCAAAAATACATTTTAGTAGCGGTAGTATAGGACTGCTCATCTAAACAGTGCCGTTTAGTCTACGGTTTAATTCTGACCTATTGCCTCAGGGATTTCAAATCGGACACCTAGCAATGCATTATGGACAATTTTATGCTTTTAAATTTGCGGGAAGACTTTGGAGAAAGCTTTTTTTTTTTTTTTTTTTTTTTTTTTTTTTTTTTTTTTTTTTTTTTTTATTATTCAGCTTGACTATGCCCCAAAACACCAAGCAAATTCTCCAAACTGACTTATTAAGCTTTGTAGAAAAGGTCCTATTTTCATTTGTTTTTATTAAATCAATTTAATTCCATTTTAATACTTGAATTTTTAGCTAAAAAATAAACATCTAGGATAGATAGATGGACAACCTCACACACACCCACACACAAGCACACACACTTACTCATCCTCTGGCTTCTTTATTTTGTACACCTCTTCTTTTTCTACTTTCCTTGTCCATTTTATCATCTCTACCTACCATATAGTTGCATTTTGCAGTTCCACAATTACAGATGGTTAACTATATATTCTTTTTTATTGATG
The DNA here is from genome assembly GCA_025769995.1 of Xyliphius kryptos. NCBI lineage: Eukaryota > Metazoa > Chordata > Actinopteri > Siluriformes > Aspredinidae > Xyliphius > Xyliphius kryptos. The sequence goes on along the minus strand of JAOUQT010003795.1, from coordinate 9,417 downwards.
GTATGTTTTGCATACTGTACTTACACACAAAGTAATTTGTCCTCTATATTTTACCCATCTGCAGTGAAACACACACATACACACCCTGAGTAAAGTGGGCACACATGCCCGAAGCGGTGGGCAGCCTTGTATATGGCACCTGGGGAGCAATAGGGGTTAAGTGCTTTGCTCAAGGGCACTTCAGCTTTAGTATTTGGTGGGACAAGGAATCGAACCGTGGACTTTCAGGTCACAAAATTTTTCCCTACATACCTTTTACTTTGTTCTGTATTATTCAGGAGCCCTACAAAACAACTTCAGCCTTAAATACCTCAGTGACACTAAGTGAAATAATGATTGTGTAGCAATCAGTAACGTCCTGCATCCTGAAGGCAGTTTCCTATGAGCACTGATAAATAATTAGAGCAGGAGACTGAAACATTCTGATATTTGAACACTGCACAGTGGTCAAGCTTTTTTTCACTCCTCTTTACTCCATTTAAAAGGAATAAACAATTAGCACACAAAAAGGCAGCAGGTGTTTTTATTTACCTGAAGACAATTCCTGACTTTGCCTCCCATTTTGAGACTGCACAGTAACGCGCTCATACCGGTAAAAAATCCAGCCACCAGCATCCTGTAGGTAGTGTTGCGAATATACTGATGAATAATTACTGAATGTCACAAATGGGGATGAGACAATTAATAGTGCCTCAATCATCATGACAACATTCATAATAAAAATATACATTAATCTGGTAGCTAAAATTCGCACAGAATAAAAAAATAAAATGTCACTTGCAGCACACTTGTCTGTTTACTTTGTTCTTACAGGGGGAAAAAACTTTTCTTTTTAAGTGTCCATCATGTGTCCCCCATGCCCATCCGGGGGAATGTTTCGGGACCTGGGCAAATACACCCAGGACAGGGCACCAATCCATCGCTGGGCACACACTTACTTACACACACGCACGCACAGACTATATGGGGCAATTTAGAGCAGTCAGTTTACCTTGAATACATGTTTTTGGACTGTGGGAATAAATCGGAGAACCCGAAGGAAATCCACACAGACATGGGGAGAACATGTAAAACTCCACCCAGTTTGAGATTTGAACCGTGAATTTAATGCGCGGAGAGGCGAATGTGCTAACCACTAATTCACTGTGCCACCCATGTTATTTAGTTTTTACCTTAAATAAATAATCATAGGAAACAGCAATGTTTTTTTATTTTATTGCACTTTTGGTAATTAATGCATCATATAAATGCATAATAATCATGATTATTTCTTCGACAAAAATTGTACCATCAAAATCTGTATCGCATTCCTAGTTACAAACTGTAAAGCAATAAATGACCCATCGTCTGTAATTTAATATTTACAAGGTGGATAATTAAGGTAAATTACACAGAGTTCACAGAATGGGTAAAAACTCCACAAATACTAGTGCGTAACACACTGTAACTCATTACCAAATTCACAGAAATGCTGAGCATCAGTCACCAACCATATAAGAATACCTACTTTGTGGGTGATTATTACTGTTACACCACAGACTTAATGGGATTACTAAATGGAACCTGGACTTTTGTTGAACTGATAGCATTGCAGTCCTATAGGATGAACACAATGGACCTCTATCATTTTTCAGTTGATAAATATGGACACCTGATCCCAAAACAAATCTTTATATGGCTGTCCTAAACCGTTGATGCTGCCCACCTGCTCAAGAAAGATTTTGTATTGAGATTAAATTTAAAACAAAGTAGAAATGTAGAGAACTGGTCTGTACAATATAAATGTTTTCTAAAGGCAGGTTTTTACGAGGCTTTTTTTTTTTTTTGCTGAGAATTTGTTCTTGTCATTTATAAAGTGATTGTGTGAATTAATGAATGTGCACACACAGTACTAACACCTTCATCCTCCATGATGTAGTGTCAGTCCAAACGTTCTCAGCCTCCTCCTTCTCCTCATCCTGCAGAAATTACAAGTGTTTGAGTGTAAAGGCAAAGTGGTAAATAATTCAGAGTTAGAAAATTCTAAATGATTTATTTAGGATGTGTGCATAATCAGGTTGTAATCTTTTAATCTGCTTTATGCTATTTAACTTCAACCAAACTATAGATTTACTCCCAAAACCAGCGTGATTAGCCTGAGGTTGAACAACAATTGAAAAAGAGGTTGAGCTTTGTGCAATCTATCATAACATCAGGGATAATTTATTAGGGTGATGTCTTAAAGTAGGATCTTTCTGTATGCGAGGTCAATGAATAAAATCAGCAATGTTAACAAAACACTTCAAATACTGTAAGTGGATCGTTGCTGGAATGCAAACATTCTTTTTCCTCCTGAGACCTGAGGCATTCTGCTTCTGTAAAACCATGCCACCTTGCCACATTTTATTTTGAAGTCTATTGTTTAAAAGAAAACGGGTATTCTGTCAGCAATACAGTGGAAGTTGTGAGTCCAATTTGACGCAGGGTAATCTCTTTAAACCTATTTATAGGAATAAAAATTCACTAAGTACAAAGGCTTGTAATTACATTAATTGCAATAGAAAAGTATAGCCCTGGCCAGATGCCATGGATTGTGTGCCAGCTTTGATAATGAATATTACAGCAAGAAGCTGCTTTTAAGGCCAGTGGATTTTATTGAATTGCTCATCCAGCTGCTAAAAAACTGTGTTCGTGCACGTAGCGGTAACGCTATCTCTCTTCCTTATTAAGGCGGGTGATTATGGCACAGATGAGGATGAGGAGATGAGCCCCATGTTCCCGAATGCCATTGAGGTGTTTGATCTGGCAGAAGGTGAAGACATGCTTTCTCCAGTGGAAATGGACCCAGAAAAACTTACCCACAAATTCAAAGAGGTTCGTGCTGGTGATAGTCACTAAATGTCACACTCATTAATGAGGTCAGCTCTGGGAAAGGTTTGCTTTTCTTTCTGTTTTACATTTTAGAACTGCATGATATTTCTGCAGTCTTCTTGAGCATGTACAATAGTTTAAAATCAGTAGTGTAGAACAGTTCTTCCAATGTCTCAATAATGTCTTAACATCTTCATATTGCCTTTACTTTATGTAAAATACAAACCTTATTAAAATAAAAAGAACACACAAATGCAAAGGTAAGTAAATGCAATAATAATAAAAAGAGGAAATAAAGTCTGAAGGGCGTTTTATTTGAAATAGTGAATGCAAAGAAATATAAATGGTATAAATTGACTAATGATATACAGTTTCTCTATTGTCGTTCCTTTGTTTGTTTCACAGCTCCAGATAAAACATGCAGTGACCCAGGCAGAAATCCAGCAACTGAAAAGGAAGGTAGGTATTTAAGGGCTTCAGTGCGTGTGTAGGTTGTGGGGGGCTGAAGTTAAAATCCTGTCTTCTCATGTTCTCTTTGGCTGTAGCTGGCTCATGCTGAGCAGGAGAAACTGCGCTGGCGCATGGAAAAGACCCAGCTGGAGCAGACGGTGCGCGAGACAAAGGAGCGTATGGAGAAGCTGGAAGGTTACTGGATGGAAGCTCAGAGTCTGTGTCAGGCAGTGGATGAGCACCTGAAGGAGACCCAGGCCCAGTACCAGACCCTGGAGCGCAAATACAGCAAAGCCAAACGCCTCATCAAAGAGTACCAGCAGAAGTGCGTAGTCTTCTTGTTTAAGTTTCGACAACTTTATAAACTGTCATTGCTTTGAAACGGCAACTACAAACATTAATTAGCCCTTAACAAATAATTATCAAAGAGTAAGAATATATTCCTGAGAATAGCACAATTTGCTACAGTGAGCTGTTAAGTTGCAAAAACTGAACATCATATAGGCTTCTATAAAACAAACACACATGAATGTGGATAATTTGGTGTTCACAATTTCCCATAAATCTCTCCTGCTTTTGTTTTTGAAACTAATAGATTAATTTGTTAATCAACTTCTGCTCTTAAATATTAAACAAACTAAAAGGGAAAGGCTTTAATACTGTTATTTATATTTTAGTTTCATTCTTTGCCATTTTAGTTGCTGTTAAATACTGTACAGGGAATGGTGCATATTTTACCTTTTTAACTAGCCCATAACTTTTTTTAGCTCCACAATCATTAAATCACTAAGTCATTTTTGACAATAATTTTCTTTGTACAAAATTAATGCAAATGTTTATACCCTGTCCTGGTACAACATAACCTATAAATACATGATATGAAAGTTTCGGTGTGACCTCAACCCCAAAAACCTACTCTGAGACAAATTTAAATTTAGATGATTCCATGTAGTTACAAATAACTGATGTTTTTGTCATTTATGCTTTTACTGGTCGTGTAGAGAGATCGAATACCTTAAGAAGGAGACCGCACAGAGGAGAGCAGAGGAGGAATCTGAAGCCGATCATAAAGAGGAGACAGGCAATCTGCAAGAGAAGGTATTGTGCATAATGGAAACTTAAATATATACATGAATATTCTGTACTAATGTTATTATTACAATTGTTAACACTTCCCGGCTGCTTGGGAAGGATGAGTCCCCCACTGCGCCTCGGTCCTCACAAGGAGTCTTCCTTTAAAAACAAACAAATACCATAAAGGTTTTACTTGCCACTGTTGCTTTGTATTGCTTTTAGCTTGGTGTTTTTTTTTTTAAAAAGAAGGTTCAGTTATTTTTGACAGGCAACCTAAACGAGGGGTTGGAAATTAAGTATGGGCGCAAGGCTACATCTTTTCCAATAATTATTTGGTTGGCCACAACCACAATAGCAACAGCATTTTCATGTGTTACTGTTAGATGTCAAAAATGACGCTATCAAAAAATCATAAGAGAAAAATTGAGAGTGAAAACAGGATATTTCTTGAAGAATTAAGGAGAAAAATGCCTTCTGCTGGCTTTGCAATGGTATATGCAAAGCCATTATGCCTGATCTGTCTCTACAATATCAGACGGCTCCATGAAACAAAGCATGCTAATTTGGATGCAAGGATGTCTGGTTTGTTTGAAAGAAGTTGTGTTTTGATTTTTTTATGCTTATGGGGCGTCGCTGGAGTGTGTGTGTGGGCCGGGTCTCCGCCCACCCACCGGCAGAGCATTATGGGAACTGGTCAAGGAGAGATGAAAGTGGTTAATAATTTTCTTATTTGTTCATGGAGTTTCATTTTTTATGTCAATTTGTTTGGTGAGATTTATGAATGCGTTTAGGTACATTTTGGGGGTAAGTTGCATTTGTTCTTGTTTCACCTTGAATGTGTTTCGTAACCAAAGTAATAACCTGTGTGCAGGGAGCACAAACGGAGGAGATTGCATTTTGAGACCAAACTAAAATAATAGACTCAAATTAAATACATCTTTTTGATAATAAAACTAAGTTTACAATTGGATACTAGACCCAATATGGCTAATCCTTAATTGATCACCAATAGGAGTTACACAAGTGCAACTAACATCTAACAAAAATGTCCTTTACTGCTGTTGGTTTGTGGTCGCAAGAACAGATTTAAATAAATAAATAAAAAACAATGCATATAGAACATACATCGTGACATGTAAACAGCTAAGCAGAATTGGATCTTACATGCATCGTTTAATTATATTTTGTTCTCTAGAGAGTTCTAACGTAATGCAGTTTTCTGACCTAATGCCAAATCCCAAATTTGAGAAACCAAACTATTTAGTATTTAAGTTTTTTTTTTTTTTTTTTTATATCTAAAATGGAATTTATGACATTAAGGGCTTCATGTTAAGAGTAAACTTAATTTACACTTGCATTACACACAGGTGCAGACAGTTCCTTCAAAAGAGTTGATTTAAAGTACCTGAGTCACCACTAGAGTGCTTAAAAAAGTCACCAAACATTATTCATTATTGTGCAGTAAGGACTAAGCGAATTCGAACGTGGGATGAACAGGTGGGCTCATATCACCGACTCGGCACTTAAACCTTATGAAACTTTCTATGTATACGTACCTGATCTAATCAAGGGGCTGCTGGCATCCGCATGATGTCAATTCTGTAATCAGACTGTACGTGCGTGCAGCTCTGTGTAGTGTGCATGTTCCTTGATCCTGCAAAGGAATGCACAGAAGCTGTGTGGGGATGAACTTTGCTACTTATATCTATACAATTTTAATAAAGCACTAATGCACAAGAGGACATGTAATGTGAGTAAATCATGGAAAAGAGGTGGTGTTATGCACAATGCGAAGCGCAGTACAGTTACACCACTTTCATGTGATTTATTCACAATAATGTGCAACCTAGAGTGCAATATTGTTTTTTGTTTTTTTTTAAATGGTTACACAGTATAATAAAAAGTCAAAGTTGGATTCATAAATTTGTTTCATGAAGGCAAAATCATTAATGAACTGCCTACCATGACATAATCTAGGCAGGTTTTTAAAGTGGACGCTGATTAACAGGTTTATGTTTTTTTAATTAAATACTGCCATCTAGTGGCCAATTTACAGGACAGTTTATAAAAAAACATCAATTAAAAAATCATCATTTAGTGTGTTCCTCACAGCAAGGTCTGAGAATACTTTCCCTGTCCGTGTACAGGTATCCTCCCATGAACTAATGAAGATTTGTGTGCAATCATTCATAAGAGAAAGAGATTTTGTTAAAACAACAATGTGTGATCCTTGTCCTTTAGACAGAATCTTACAATTTTCATCTCGCCACCGTAGATTTGTTTGTGTTTCTGTAGGTCCAGACTTCAAAACAAGTTGCTTTAAAAAAATACACCGTTGTCAATTTTTTTGTTTAAACAAAATTAAAACTATTTTATTCATACAAATTTCAATTACAAGTTATAAACAGACCCAATAATGTATTTTAAGATGATGCTTTTGTCTCTAATTTAAGAGGCTTTAGGACAGTGGCAGGGGGTATTAAATTGATCATTTTATGGGGAATTTGCTTTCTCAGCATGTTGTATGTTTGAAACCAATGAATCCCTGTACTAATGATTACTGTAACATGCATGCTCCTGTCACTGCACCATACCATGGTAAGCAGGGGACACTGGTTGAATACAGCCTTTTCATTTTTGCTCCTTTTTACATTTTCAGATCACAGACTTGGAGACAAAAGTCGAAGTACTAAAAAGCTCAGAAGCTTCTTAAACCTCCAGCAGAATCAAAGTGACCGAAAGAGCGTCCTTCAGCCCTGGCCATCCCTCCCTCCTGCACTTTTTCCCTTGTGGCATGCAGCAATGGATGAGCAAGTCAGATGTTTAAGGGATGTTACTTGGGGAAAATCAAGGAGACAGTAAATCCGTAACATCCTGGTGGCCGACTGAAACGGGCCTGCTCACCTCTAGTCTTCATGCTAGCCCACAGAATGTAGGCGTTTAAACAGTATTGGATTTTAATTTTGTTTTCTCTTAATGGTCCTAACTCTGGGCAAATCTGCACAGCATATTTGAGTGACCCTTTGTCCATCTGGAGAAAGTGCCAATGTGAACACGAAGGAATGGAGGATAGATCTGTGGGTTAAACCTGTTTTTTTTTTTATATTTTATTTTTTAACAACGCTTCTATTTTCCCATTAATATAGATGGAATGGTGGGGTTGTACAGCAGCATCAGAAAACCTGAGGGTGTTTGTATATATTCTTTATTTAAAGCGCTTAGGCAATGAGTTGTGGAGGATTGTGTGAATCGGGGCGGCAGGGAAGGTCTGCATTAGCTAAAGTACAAGAGAACATGGACGACATTTGGTCAGTGTTAAACTAGAACAGTGAAGGGTTCTGGATGTTTTCGAAGTCTGATTTGTTCATCTTTTTAACATCACATTTACCAGCCACCTTAAAGCTCTTCCAAAACCGAGACAAATAAGAACAAAAGCATGGATATTGATATAAATGGAAAAGAGGATTGCTTCTTAGAGTGCAAATCTTTAGCATATTTAAAATGGCCTTAAATTTGGAACTGTTGCAGCAGCTGGTCAGTTTATATAAGTTCTCACATCCACTTTCTTTTTGGCTACAGTTGGCAGACAGGGTGGGAGACTCATGTACGCTGGATGTTTAATTTACCTATTAAGACTTACATTTCACACTTTGTGATAGACAGCGTTCCTGGACACATCGTGCATGATTCAGGGTTTTGCGTCATTGTCTGTCACTTCGGAATCGCAGCTATTGTTAGAGTACTTGTGTGAAATCCTACACGAGGAAAGCTGTAGAAGAAGCTGCAGAACAGATACATTAGCATTCCTAATAGAATTAGTTCAACATAGTTGTTCTGAGGCTTCTTTCCTGGCCAAATATATGATGTGCAAGAACGGCAAGCATTGAATGATGACTAAGAACATTGCTGACTTGTAATACTTGCGTTCTTCAGGCCATTAATTATTCACAGCTCCTGTGAAGCCTTGTCAGTTTATCTTTTTCTCATCAGGAGAATATTATCTTTTTAAGCTAGTCAAGTCAACCTGCTTAAAGACATTTACAGTGTTTTTGGTGTGGTCAGCAATACTCTGGGAAACAATCTAGCCTCTCATGAAAAAGAAATTTGTCAAGTAATCTCAATAGCTGTCAAAACATCCGAGTGTTACTGAAAATTAGTATTAAATATCTGGAAGTCTGTGCATTTATGTTATATTGTAATTTTTTACAATAATACGAACAAATAGTATTTAAATACTGAAGGGAACATTTTACTCAGCCCGATGGATCAGGTCTAGATGCGCTCGTGTGATCTGGAAATTAAATAAAGGTAATTTGTGTTAAATACGAAAATGTAGATTATTAGCACTGAAAGAAAACTTAGTTTTAGGTTTATTAGGCAGAACCATGAGGTATGTAAGCGCTGACTATAATAGGTTGCTCTTAAACAGTGTTCTGTTAAACGTAACTGACCTCCATTTTAACTGTTCTAGTCTTTAAAACCGATGTGTTTGTTATCGAACGGATAAGCAGTCCAAGCTGCATATATGGTGTCTTTTCAATATAAAACTTTTGTTGTGTGTGCCAAAAGCTGTTCCTCCCAGACTGAACATGGGAAAACATATGATGGTAAACTGATGGTAAAAAAAAGTCCTGAAGGTGGCAAAATGTGAAATGCAACTTTCAGTTTGAACTTCAGTCATTTTAAACTGAAATGATATGCTGAGTCATTGTCATTGACGAACGAGGGGATGAGAAAAAAACACCAGTGCATCAAACATACATGCTAGAAAATAACATATATTTTACTCTTAACAAATTTCTATTGGGTTCAAAACCATAGAGACGTTTTCAAAGTGTTTAAGGGAACATGGTGGTGCAGCCATTAGTTTGTCTGCCTCACAGAAAGAAGGTCTTGGGATCAATTCCTGGATGAAGTCAACAATGGTCCCTATTATGGAGAGTGCATGTCCTCCTTGTCCCTGTTTGGGTGTCCGCCCGAAAATCATGTTTGGATGTCCTCCCAAAAATCACGTTTGGATAAACAAACATTTTATATATGTAT
>JAOUQT010003780.1:0-12497 GCA_025769995.1 Xyliphius kryptos | reverse complement strand
TGAGATCTATTTTTCTAATGGACAGGTCATCGTAATCTTTTTTCTTTTTTTTTTAACTTTAATGTTTAAACCTTTTTACAAATATCATGTTAATATTATTAGCAATACAAGGCAATCCAATAAAAAAGCTATTATTTTTTGCACTGAATGCTGTCAGCCAGGTGTGAGGATAAGCTGCTGATGCCAGTTCAAAAACAGGCTTCCAAATGATCAACAGTGAGGATGGACACCTGACGTGTAAACAATCTTTCCCATTTAGGGAGCAGGTAGGTGAGTGCACACACATTCCTTCTTGAAAATACATGGATTCAAAAAAAGTTGGGACACTAAACAAATTGTGAATAAAAACTGAATGCAATGATGAGGAGATGGCAAATGTCAATATTTTATTCGTAATAGAACATAGATGACAGATCAAAAGTTCAATCTGAGAAAATGTAACATTTTAAAGGAGAAATATGTTGATTCAAAATTTCACAGTGTCAACAAATCGATACGAGACAATAAGTGGCTGGAAAAAGGAAATTAAGCATTTAACAAACAGCTATAAGAGCAATTAACAATAATTAGGTCAACTGACAACATGATTGAGTATAAAAAGATCTTCTCAGAGTGTCAGTGTCTCTCTGAAGCCAAGATGGTAAGAGGATCACCAATTCCACCATTGTTGTGCGGCAATACCAGAATGGTGTTACCCAGCGTGAAATAGCAAAGACTTTTAAGTTATCATAATCAACCGTGCATAACATCATCAAAAGATTCAGAGAATCTGAAACAATCGCTGTGCGTAAGGGTCAAGGCTGTAAAACTCTACTGGATGCCTGTGATCTCCGGACCCTTAAACGTCACTGCACCTCAAACAGGAATGCCACTGTCAAGGAAATAACACAATGGGCTCAGGAATACTTCCAGAAAACATTGTCAGTGAACACAATCCACCGTGCCATCCGCCATTGCCAGCTGAAACTCTACAGTGTAAAAAGGAAACAATTTTTAAGAAAGCTACACAAGCTCAGACGTTTGCACTGGGCCAGGGGTCTTTTAAAATGGAGTGTGGCAAAAAGGAAGACTGTTCTGAGGTCAGATGAGCCACAATTTGAAGTTCTTTATGAAACACAGGGGACGCCAGGTCATCCAAACCAGAGAGGACAAAGATAATCCAAGTTGTTATCAACGCTCCGTTCAGAAGCCTGCATCACTGATGGTAAGGGGTTGCCTGAGTGCTTGTGACATGGGCAGCTTGCGTGTCTGGAAAGGCACCATTGATGCAGAGAACTATGTTCAGGTCCTAGAACAACATATGAACAACATATCATCTCTTTCAGGGAAGACCCTGACAAGACAATGCCAGACCACAATCTGCAGCTATCACAACATCCTGGCTATCACAACATCCTGGCTACGTAGGAGAAGGATTCGAGTACTAAAATAGCCTGTCTGCAGTCCAGATCTTTCACTTATAGAGAACATTGGGCACATCATAAAAAGGAAGGTGTGACAAAGAAGGACCAAGACAATTGAACAGTTAGATGCCTGTATTATACATGAGAACTTGAGAAACTGTTCTCCTTTCTCCCCAGACGTATGTTGAGTGTTGTAAGAAGAAGGGGGGATGCCATACAGTGGTAAAAAATGGCCTTGTCCCAACTTTTTTTTGGATTTTTCGATGCCATGAAATTTTGAAAGAACACATTTTTCCCTTTAAATGATACATTCTCTCAGTTTAACCTTTGTTCGGTGATTTGTGTTCTATTCTGAATAAAATATTAGATGTTGGCACCTCCATATCAGTGCATTCAGTTTTTATTCACAATTTATTTAGTGTCCAAACTTTTTTGCAATCCAGTTTTTAATTGTAGGTTTAATCAAATTAGCATTTACATGTAGCGGAGATTAAATGTTGGTTTGCAGGTATTTTATAAGGTTATAATGTGCTAATAAGGTACCCAAAATCTTCCAGTGCAGTTGACTTGAATAAAGAAGAAGGATTCCCTAACTTCCATGTATCGTTTCCACTTGTGGTCTATGCTCCGCCTTTAAACTGAACTACACTTAGCATGGCAGGCTTACAAGTGTGTACAGCTAAGGTGCCACCTCTTAATTTTAGTTCCGCCTTGTGTTTCTTAGTCTTTGCACGTTCCTATAGGATGTATGTACCATTAGATTCTTCGTGCGGCTGCACGTAACAAACACTATGACCCATAACTAATGTTCGAGACATACAGTGTATCACAAATGTGTGTACACCCCTCACATTTCTACAGATACTTTAGTATACCTTTTCATGGGACAACACTGACAAAATGCCATTTTGACACAATGAAAAGTATACTGTATACAGCTTATATAACAGTGTAACTATTTTTACCTCAAAATAACTTACTACATTAGTATTAATGTCTAAACCACTGGCAACAAAAGTGAATACACCCCTAAGAGACTACACTTCTAAATGTCCAAATTGCACATTGCAATACGACATTTTCACTCCAAAACAGACCTTGCGTTGGTGTCCAAAGAAGCTGAGTTATCGTTATGAGTTATGTAGGTTTTGGGAAGTTACATTTCCTTGAAGGATACATAAACTCCAATGTGCACTGTGAAATACTGAAGCAGAGCATGATCACCTTCCTCCAGCAACTGGGGCGCAGTGTTCCAGCATGATAATGACCCCAAACACACCTCTAAGATGACCACTGTTTCATTGAAAAGGCTGAGGGTAAAGCCGATGGACTGGCCAAGCATGTCTCCAGACCTAATAGAAACCCAATAGAACATCTTTGGGGCATCCTCAAGCGGAAGGTGGAGAACCACAAAGTCTCAAATATCCGCGAGCTCTATGATTTCATCATGGAAGAGTGGAAAAGCATTCCAGTGGCAACCTGTGTAGCTCTGGTAAACTCAATGCCCAGGAAAGTTAAGGTAGTTCTGGAAAATAATGGTGGCCACAGAAAATATTGACCTTTTCCTAAGGGGTGTACTTTTGTTGGTGGTGGTTTAATGGCTGCATATTGAGTTATTTTTACAAGTGTCATATTGTTAGTGCTGTCCCATGAAAAGACTAAAATATCTGCAGAAATGTGACGGGTGTACTCACTTTGTGATTACACTGTATACATGTGCCATTACACCCCTAGTAGTGTGCTATTCATTAATAGAGGCTTTTTTTCTGCAGTGGTGTGTGTGGCGCACTATAGTCAAAACTTACATAAATAAAAGTTTTGGTGTAAAGGTATGTGGATCTTTCCCACTGAGTGCTCTTCCCTGAGCAATAAGTGTGGATCAAACACTCACTTCAGTTACTGATAAAGTTTTACCTGCATATGGTCGTTTATTAACAAGATTCATCTGAAAACCTGTTTAAATGAGAACAGCATGTGAGAGCCTCAGCACCAAACTTTTCATCCTGTTGTTAAATGGTTTAAAGGTCTTCTTTGATAAGGCTATTGATTTGTCAAGCCAGCAGTCTTTTAAAAGAATTGGCTACAAAGCTTCCTGCTATTTAGTTCTGCTTAGAAAGCATTTAATCCCACTGTAGATTAAGAACAAACCCAATGCTGCATCCCAATACAGCAAACTGCAGCAAATCCTCCAACTGGAAAATCGAGCAGCTGCTTCACTGAAACAAACCTTGCTCCTCCTGTTCTTGTTGCTCCATGGGTGCTGGCTCATGACTGACCCTGTACTTTTACCGCAGAAAACTTTTAAGTAACTTTGGATGAAAGCGTCTGCGAAATTATGTGATGTAATGTTGTTCAGTTCATGTGGAATGCATCAAAAAACTCCACCCACTTGGTGAAGTCACCTATATATGATATTGTCTATATCAGTGTTTTTTTTTTGAGCCACAACGAATTTTTTTACATTAAAAACAAAAATCCTACAACACACCACCATCCATAAAAGTTAATAAATGATACATTGTATCTTAATGTAACACATGTAACAACAATGTAATTTCTAGATGTTTTGTACTGTCTATATGTACTGTTTTTAAAGCAGTCATGCTTGAAACGCTCAGCTCACATAGATATGTTGTGGAAAATGGAAGCAATGTTGAAATAGTGTAAGGCTTGAGGGCTCTTAGTTTAGTTTTCGGTTTATTCCCGGTCTTGTCCTGTTTGCGCCTCATGTCTTTAATTGGTCCTTGTTTAAGTTAATTGTCTTGTCATTTTCAGCTGTGTTTAATCCGTTACGTGTTTCACTTGCCCTTATTTAAACGCCTTTCCCCTGTTCGTGTTTGTTGCAGCGTCATAGGAGTTACATGTAAACCATAATTCAGAGGTAAAACAGAGGACTAGTTCATGCATATGCACAATAAACAAAACATGTAATTTACCCATATTACTGACTTTTTAAGTATCGGATTTATAGCATTTTAGCGTGTGGAGTCAGATGGGTTTTTTTTTAAGTTATAACGCTTGTTATATACAAACATCTGTTCAAAACAACACTGTTATAACATGTGAATTGTAGATTGGGTAACATGTTATAAACTATAAGGTTTTCAACTTTAAAATGCTGTATATAATCGTTTATCACAAAAACAAAAAAAGACATGCTAAATAAAAGGCCGAACTGTGCCAGCGCATGGTCGAAGCTTATGGGCTTTACTACTTAGTCAGGCAACACTTTCATTTATTCATCATCTTCCACTTGATCCTCTACAAGGGTCACGGGGGGTTTCCCAATATCCATCCAGGGGACAACGTCTCAGCTAATGGGAAGATGGAGCCAGAACAGGATGCCAAATAAATGACTGGGCAGACTCACTCATTCACACAGACTACAGAGGCAATTTAAAGAATTCAATTTATTTTGAATTCAAGTTTTTGGACTGTGGGAGGAAACCGGAGAACCTGGAAACCCACACGGACATGGAGAGAACTTGAAAACTTTAATTTGAGCCGGTAATCCACAGCGCTAAGCGTGCTAACCACTAAGCCACCTTGGCACAGACACTCAAAAACGCCTGGAGTGACTAAATATTTTTTGACCAATTAAGTAAAACTGGACAATTTCCTATGGCATGCCTGACGACCTATCATGGCACAGCAGTTAAAAATCACTGTGCTATACTCTGTGTGTGTGTGTATGTGTGTGTGTATGTATGTGTGTATGTGTGTGTGGGTGTGTGTGTGTGTGTGTGTGTGTGTGTGTGTGTGTGTGTGTGTGTGTGTGTGTGTGTGTGTGTGTTTCAAAAGTCCTGACAGTCTCATTTAATTTCTAAAAACAATAAAACATAATTAATTTAAAAGAATCTCAAACTCTTGACTCTTATTTATATTGCAGTCCTATTAGTCAGGCACCTGAACAATTCCACCGCCATGTAACAGGACATTGATGGACAACTATGAATTTCATTTGTTTTACTTTGAGCAAAAGCCCTTCATAAATCGCTGTCATCTATTACATACGCGGCTGCTTCAAGGTGCCCTGAATGGCCGCCGCTCGCTTCTTTGCCTCCAATCAATAGTAATTCACTTACACAATTAGGGACCATCGTAAATTCCATGTCAGACTGTGTGATTATTTATCAGCAGGGCTGCATTTCCCCACACAACCCATTATTCAATGGGAGTCAAGCTGCTTTAAACGAAATTATCACACCGATGCTGTCCTTAACCCAACCTTCATTTATACTGTACAGCACCTTAATTTTTACAGTTGATTTGTAATCATTTACAGTATGAGTGTAGAACTGCCAAATTAAAATAAAACAACGCGGCAGACTCTGAATGACTGAAGGTTCATACTTAACAGATTTCAGCCCAATGCACTGTGCAATTAATCTAACTACAGGTGGTAAAGTGGCAAGACCAGAACGGAGAGCAGATGCTGCCTCTCATTCAATCTGTTAGATCTAGTACTTAATACTAAACTTAAAATGAGCAGCAATGTCAGGACACTTATTTCATGTTACTGTTGGCAGTCATACATATCCTTTAAGACTGGCTTGTTAAACAGTTTGCTGTCACTTGATCACATTCATCACAGTGGTGTTTAGTGAAGAGCAGGATTTTTTACAGGTCATTAGAATATTTGTAGATCAAACACATTGCTACATTATGTTCCATTTTTTAAGGTGTATAACCTCAAGAGTGAAACGTTCAGTGAAACTTATAAACCGGCATCATTTATTCATTCAATATTTATCTTCCACTTAATTCTCTATGAGTGTTTCGGGGCTGGGGGGTTCAAATGCCCATCCAGGGGAGAATGTCTCAAGCATTAGGCAGATACACACTGTACAGGGCGCCAACCCATCACAGGGCACACAGTTTCTCACACACACAAACACACAGACTAAAGGGGCAATTTAGAGCAGCCAATTTATCTTGAATACTTGCTTTTGGACTGTGGAAGGAAACCTGGAGGAAATCCATGCAGACACTCCCACATGGAAACTCAACCCAGATCGGAATTCGAACCGGGAATCCCCAGCACTGAGGGGAGAACGTGATAACCATTAAGTGTTAATTATGTGCTCCTTAGTCACCCTCCAAGGGTTGTTTGTTCCTTTGCACACCTTTCATACCAATGTTGTGGGAATAGTTTGGAAAGGCCCTTTTGTCTTCCTCCCAGCATTACTGCAATCCACTAAACAAAATTTTGATGTTTAAAAATCTGGAGGAAAACTTGATAAAAACAAGAAAACTAAAAGGCAATTGTTTTTGAATGAGTGATGGTGTTATTATATCATATAGTATATTAGAGTGAGGTTTGTGGCAATTCAAATTCTGAAATGAATATGTGGAATGAATATAGTGTGAGTTGTGACTACGGTGTCGACGCAGCTGCTTTCTAATGTGAATTCATCCGCATGTTTTTCAAGGACATGATAAGGAATGACTGAGTCAAGTTTCAGCTTTGTAGGTACTTATGAAAACCCCAAACCATCCGGAGAGTTGCGTTCATTGGCGATAACGAATGAACAATTGAATGTGAGAACCCACTTTAATCAATTTTCCAAGGACATGGTAGGTAAGAACAATGCCAAGTTTCTGCCTAGTGTTCGATGGTGATATCGAATGAACCTCAGAATTTAGGATTAAGTGAGAAGCAGTTATTTTTTTTAAGGACATGATAGGGAATCACAATACCAAATTTCAGCCTTGTAGGTACTCGGGAAGTTGAAGAATTAGTGATGAGTCAGTCAGTGAGTGGGGTCTTTTCAATAGTACAGATTCATGTAGTGTTTTTTTTTTTTTTTTTTTTTTTTTTACAATAGCACATTTTCTTCAAACAGCCTTACAGGGTTCTATGCTTGCACCCCTGAAAGACATGCTAAAGCAACATTCTGGTATTTGTTT
This sequence comes from Xyliphius kryptos, assembly GCA_025769995.1. Taxonomy (NCBI): domain Eukaryota; kingdom Metazoa; phylum Chordata; class Actinopteri; order Siluriformes; family Aspredinidae; genus Xyliphius; species Xyliphius kryptos. Next base: position 5,184 of record JAOUQT010003780.1, on the reverse strand, counting down.
TGTTTTAAATTGTTGGGATCAGGACTCAATAAGGGGGCTCATCCACATCATCCAGCAATAACAGTGTTTAACACTAATATACAGATTGTGTATGTAATCAACTGTGCAGTTAAAAAAGCAAGTCTGTAATTAGTTAGTAATTTAGCTCTGTCATTAATAGAAATCAGATTCTGTCCATTTGATCAGTGTGTGATGTTAATTTGATTGAGTTTAATTATCAAAGTCGCTTTGATCCTTAGTAAACATTATTGCTTTTTTATGCTCATCGCTGTAACATTCTAGCAGTGTTGTGAATGAGGAGCTGGTGACACCAAAACAAAACAGTGAGTATAGTTAAGGCCCTGTAACTAAGTAGCAGAAAGAATTTAACAAAGTGGGGCACTACTGATTAGAGCAGTGTTTTACAAATAGTGAGAAAATTCATCTGTGTGCAACCAGTTCAGTGCGAAGTTTTTTAGTGTTATGAAGGTGTGCAAGATTTTTTTCGGTTTAGTCGTGGTTCAGAGTCTGAATAGCTATAGGGAAGTGACTCCTCAACAACCTCTCTGTAGTTGCCTTCAAGGGGCAAAAACGCCTTCCCGATGGCAATAGAGTGAAAAGATTTTTATTGGGATGACTGAGGTCCTTCACAATTTTTTTGGCAGAACCACTTCCTGTACATGGACTGGAGGTCTGGAAGTGCTACTCCGATCGTACCACCCTCTGTATGGACTGTCTATCCAGTTGAGTGCTGTTTCCGAACCAGGTTATGATATTACATGTGACGATGCTCTCAAAAGTGCAGAAGTAAAAGTTCTGTAGGACCTTGGGGGGTTGTCTGAAGTCAAAGGAGGAAGAGACGCTGGCAAGTCTGACTGAGCAGACTGTATAGCTATGCTTCTGTGACTAAGAACAACGGATGAGACGTATCTGATAGTATACCAATGTTGGCAAACGAAGGTTCAAGAGCAACAGGTTTGTCAATGATATTTTTCCAGAAATATGCAACTGATGGAAACAGTTACCTGATGCAGGAATTTGTGTAACATTAAGGGAATTGTTGTTTCATGTAAAGCGGTGGCCATATTAGTAAACAAAAATGGGATGTGGCTCTGTCCTGTGTATCACATGGTTCAGGAACTTTCATTTATTCCTTCATTTATTTATTATCTTCAGCTTATTCTTTTATGAGGGTCGCAGAGGGGGTTCCCCATGCCCATCCAGGGGCGAACGTCCCGAGCGCTGGGCAGATACACCCAGGACAGGGCACCAATCCATCGCAGGGTACACACTCACTCACACAGTCACACACATACACACACTATACAGGGCAATTTAGACCATTCAATTACCTTCATGTTTTTGGAATGTGGGAGGAAACCGGAGAACCCAGAGGAAACCCACACAGACACGGGGAGAACATGCAAACTCCACCCAAATATGGATTCGAACCGGGAATCCCCAGTGCTGAGAGGCAATTGTGCTAACCATTAAGTCACCGTGACGCTCCTTGGTCCTTTATATATAATTATAAATATGTTGTTTTATGATATCATTGTTTAATGCTTATAAACAGTATTCAGGGGTTACTGTTGCAAACTATTCATTTGCACGACACAAACTGCACAAATTGCTTCATATGAAATTACAGGACCAAAAGATTGAACCTGTATAAAATCATTTTACTGAGATCAATACAATCGGTTTTACACAGATTAGAAGGTCTGGGGTTAATTTATTACAATCTCTAATGAGGATCAGAATTGCAGCCCAAGAGGTGTGAGTATCTCTGAATTAATTGTCAGTGTGCTTATGGGGTTAATTACTAATTACGGAGCTCTGTTATCTTCAAAAGCGTCCTGCGAGTCAAACTGATGTGTGATGCTGTAATATAATCAGGTCCTGAAACAGGTTGGGATTTCATTCGAATTTAGGTTCGCCATAGGTGTGGAAAGCAGGTAAAGAAGAGCATGCAGGCAGCGTGGAGTGGATGGAGAAAAGTGTCAGGAGTGCTGTGTAATAAAAGGGTTGCAACAAAAATTAAAGGAAAGATTTATGAGAGTAGTAAGAGCAGCCTTTTTGTATGGTTTGGAGATGATGACAATGGCTAAAAGACAGGCTACAGAGCTGGGGGTGGCTGAATTTAAGATGTTGAGGTTTTCTTTGGGTGTGACCAGAATGGACATGATTAGGAATTAGTACATCAGAGCGATTGCAAGGGCAAATAAATTGGGGAAGAAGGTTCGAGAGTGCAGACTGAGATAGTTTGAATATGTGCAGAGGAGGGACAGGGGAAATATCAATAGGAGAATGTTGAAGATAGAGCTCCAGGGCAGGAGACACAGAGGAAGGCCAAAGAGGAGATACATGTATGTGGTAAAGGAAAATATGCAGAGAGTTGGGGTTGGAGTAAAAGATGAAGAGGACAGGGTGAGGTGGAAAAGATTGACTCGCTGTGGAGACCCGTAAAAAGGGAAAAGCTAAAAGAAGAAGAAGATATACAGTGGATATATTAAATATATTGGTAATTACATAGATAGAGCAGCCACATAAACTGGCCACTTTGTTAGGTACAGCGGGTGAAATAAGTATTTAACATGTCAACATTTTTCTCAGTAAATATATTTCTAGAGGTGCTATTGACATGAAATTTTCACCAATAGATTTTCTATTGGATTCAAGTCAGGCGATTGGCTGGGCCATTCTAGAAGCTTTATTTTCTTTCTCTGAAACCAATTGAGAGTTTCCTTGGCTGTGTGTTTGGGGCTGTGTGTCTTGCTTGTCCACCCATATTTAATTTTCATCATCCTAGTAGATGACAGCAGATTTTTATTAAGAATGTCTATATTTGAAGTTTGCCAGTACCATATGCTGAAAAACAGCCCCACACCATGATGTTCCCACCTCCAAACTTCACTGTTGGTATGGTGTTTTTGGGGTGATGTGCAGTGCCATTTAACCTCCAAACATGATGTGTATTATGGCATCCAACGAGTTCAATTTTGGTCTCATCTGACCAGACTATATTCTCCAAGTATTTCACAGGCTTGTCTACATGTTCTGCAGCAAACTTTAAATGACCTTCAACATGCTTTTTCTTCAGCAATGGAGTCCTGCATGGTGAGCAAGCATACAGGTTTGTTTTCTTTGAAAAAGTTGTACCTGCTAATTCCAGTTCTTTCTGAAGCTCTCCACAAGTGGTCCTTGGCTCCTGGACAACTCTTCTGCTAATTCTTTTTCTCTCCTCTTGCGAGGAGCACCTGGTCGTGGTCGGTTTATGGTGAAATTATATTCTTTCCACTTCCGGATTATGGCCCCAACAGTGCTCACTGGAACATTCAAAAGTATAGAAATCCTTCTGTAACCAATGCCATCAATATGGTTTGCAAAAATAAGGTCTTAAGAGAGCTCTTTACTTTTACCCATCATGAGATCTTTCTTGTGTGATACCAGGCCATCATTTGGGACTGAACCAGCTGATTAATTGGCACTGACAAGGGGCAGGATTGCTTTCTAATTACTGAGAGAGTTCAGCTGGTGACTTGGCTTTCCATGCCTTTTTGCATCTCTCTTTCAGGTGTATTTGTGTATTTAGAAGTTTGAATTGAACGAGAACTATCAAATATGAATAAAACAAACATAAATCCAGTTTAAGGACCCCCGAAATTCATTGCATTTACATACATTTGGTCATTCGGCAGACACTTTCATTGAAAGAGATTTAAAATATACTGACTTGGTTGGGGTCAGAACACCAGGTTCGACATATTGCCCCCTTTTAAAAATGCTGAAAAAGTAGATTTAACACGAAGCATACAGGTGCTTTTTCTGCATTAATGAACGAGTAGATTCGTGTAATTAAAGGTTTGTCAACCTCATCTACAAAAATTCTTCATGGTTGCAGGTTTTAATTAAAGTGGAATTACATAATGAAAGACAATTGTTAAAACAATGGGAAATGGAGCATGTCTTTTGATTGGTTGGAGTAAAACTCTGTACTTACTGCACCTCCTTATGGTTTATATTACATTACTATGTATTCCTTTTTCCAGTGTTGTTTTTTTCCCCCCAGATTCAGATTATATTTTCCTTTTGTGGATTGTATGGCATAATTAACATTATACATCAGAGTTAGAGATGTAGCATTATATATACACTGTTTTACACTGTTCCCTTTTAAGCAAATGACCGATTCAGCTCTTTGATGTTAATTAAGGATTCCATGTTGTAATGTTTGCTGAAAGAAGGGAAACACTGATGGGGATTTTTCTAGTCAAGTTTAGTTCTGCACATTCAAAAACGACCCAACAAGCACCTGCTCAACTCTTCCTCTCCTTATATATACACATCAATTACATATAAACGACATGGCAACAGTCTGTCTGACCTCATGCTTTAAGGCCCTGGTGACAGGCCATGGCTGAATTAGAATAAAGAGATACCCTCCTGATATATGCTGCAATCATTTTGATTTAAAGAGCAGCGTGAGCTCGCCTGGCTCTGACTTCCTCGTCATGGCTGTGAGCAGGCGTTCAGTAGTCTGTCAGAGAGGATGGGTTCTGCAGAGACGAGCTGGAGGTGGGTGCGTGGGTGAGCAGCCCGGGTTAAGGGTTCTCCACAGTACTGAAGTTTGATATTCCTCCTGAAGGGACCCCTGAGAGGAGCAATCACTGTGCAGAAGGCTGTAGACGGCCTCAGGCTTCGCTCTCTGCTACATGTTTTAAATCTCCGTAGTCTGCTTTTGTTTCTATTATCATCCCTCACTTATCTCTTGTTAAATCACTTGCTTATTTCCCTCTTTTTTTTTTTTTTTTCTGATGTTCTTCGGTTTCTTTTGCACATTTACGTTCTGGTTTTCTCATCTAACCGAAGATTACATTACATTTACATTGTGTTATTTTGCAGGCGCTTCTGTCCAAAGCATCTTACTGGTGATGGTGAGAACATGTCAGTAAGTCGAATTGCAATCTTTTCAACCCTGACTATTTAAAATCTGGTTGAAATCTCAATCTGAGTGAATTTTCCATGTTCTTCTTGTGTCTGTGAAAGTTTTCTCTGGAAACTTGGATTCAAGGTAATTTGGCTGCTCTAAATAAATTACACCTATAGTGAGTGTGAGTGTGTGTGTGTGTGTGTGTGTGGGTGTGTGTGTGTGTGTGTGTGTGGGTGTGTGTGTGTGTGTGGGTGTGTGTGTGTGTGTGTGTG
>JAOUQT010003779.1:0-23138 GCA_025769995.1 Xyliphius kryptos | reverse complement strand
CACACTCTGCTCTTACTGGTGCAATGTGCAATTAATGAAGATTGGCCACCAGGCTGCTCCAATTTAGCCATGAATCCTCCCACACTAAAATGACAGGTGTTTCAGTTTCATTGTCCAACCCTTTAGCTGGATTAAATCATGTATTGCTTTTCCATTTTGTTCTTTTTTTTATTTAAGATGCCTCTAAAGAATAGTTGTAAGGTGTTATCTGTTGTGTAATTTTGAATCAATTTATTTTTGTGCTAATGGCCTATGCCTGAGGCAGGTAATATTCACCTCTCAGCACTAGGGATGCAGGTTCAAATCCCAATCTGGGTGGAATAACCATGTTCCTTCCGTGTCTGTGTGGGTTTTGTCCAGTTTCCTCCCACAGTCCAAAAACATGAATTCAAGATAAATTAGCTGTTCTTAATTGCCCGCATGTAAATTGCCTCTTTATTGTAGGATTAGCAGGACGATAATAAGATGCGGGCGGCACACTAGAGTTTACATGTTCTCCCATATCTGTGTGGGTCTAAATCCTATATAGTCTGTGTGTAGGTGTGTGAGTGAGTATGTGCCCAGCGATAAATTGAAACTTTCTCCCCTGAATAGGCATGGGGAAACCCCAGCCACCCTAGTAGAGGATTAAGTGTAAGATAATGAATGAATGAATGAATGAATGAATAATGAGATGAGATTAATGGTAGTGATAATCACTTTCTTATGTGGCAGCTGTATGCAATTAAATGATGCCATTAGATGTTAATATATAATGAGAATGTAAGGATTTTGTCTAAAAATGTTTTTTTAAAGTATTAAAAATTCTACTGGAGAGCATATAATTATACAAGTTTTTTTTAAAATAAGACTTTCTTTCAATATTGCAATATAAACTACACAGAGACATGTTTCCTCTCACTCACTCTCTACCTCCTTCTGCTTGCATACCTGACTCTTTATGAGGTCATCGTCTCTGTGGATCTGCAGCACATAACCACTGTTGCATGTGACAGTGCAGCGGGCACCGTTGAAGAAGCCACCAGTACATTTAAGCTCTGCATTGCGGACTGTCGGCTCCTGACAGTCTATGGCCTCACAGGAATAATGAACACAACTGCAAAAGAAATGCAAAAAAGGTCACAACAGAAAAAATGGCTTTGATAAAGTAATGATATCAGGCTAAATTTGAATTCAATCAGCTTGATTTGTATCTTTGGTAAACCTTCCTTACAAACTCTACAAACAAAAAAGAAAGTGTTTTTTACTGACTACAGACATTTGTATGCTTGAAGTTCATTAGCCTCTAAAATCTATTATAAAATGGTTTAAGAACTAAGCCAGGGAAATTTGTTAAGCACAAATATGACATAATTCTTTGTTCTTTTATACTATTCTTTTTTTTTATATTATTCTTTTACTAGTATCACTGTGCACAATGCACATTCCACACAAAAAATGAGTTGTTGAGTTTAGCATTGCAGGATTCCAGTGGCTTGCACAGACACCCCCAAGTGTACACTCTTATAATACAAACATAAAATAGATTTTTATTTTATGTTATGCATGTGTTTTATTCAGTGAAACAATTCATCTTATCCTCTGATTCTGAATCTAATTTTTGAGTTCTGATTAAAAACCCTGTAAGACAGACAGCTCAGTGACACAAATTGCACTTTGTGATCCTCCGTTTCCAGTCATCCCGAAGAGCAGAATACTGCATGTCACATTCAACTCCAAGAAGACACGCACATACAGATCGCGGTCAACCTGACATTAATCTTCATTACTTTGGCAACAAAGCCATAGGGAACATGCTGCAGTATAAATAGAATGTGCTCAGCCCACTCTTTCCACTCTACACCTAAACAAATGAGACCTTACGCACAGCCTCAGCCAATGAATTCAACAAAATGTTACAGGAGAAAAGACCCATAACACCATGCCTACTACAATCGTGTAATATGTATAATTTCATGTTCACTTCCCCTCTAACATCAGAACCTCAGCATCATTAGAATGTAAAAACTAAATGCTACAATAGATATAATGTTATTAGGGTTTCAATCCTTGGGTAAACACATTGATCAGTCACAACATCAAAACAACTTAAAAGCCATTTGTGTAATTGTTTGCCCGTGTGTGTTTGTGTGTGTGGAGTAATTTACCAAAGTTGACAAAGCTTACATTACAACACATTTAATTGCAAAGTTACTTTAATTTCTACTGACTTTTAATATATAGAAATGAGTAAAAAATATATGTTAAATAAACATAAAGTTACTGGTAAAATACCAGCTGTTTAATTTTAAATGACATTTCTTTGCCTTTTGGCATGTCAATGTATTATCATATAATTCATAGTGACCATGATTGTCTGTAAAATATTTTTTACACCCAGTAAGAAGGATAGTATTTGTGGAGTTTGGAGCTATTTATTATTTGTAGAGTTTGCATGTTCTTCATATGTCTGCATGGATTTTTATCTGGGGGCAAGTTTCATCTAAGAGTCCCCTTGCCCATTCAGAGGAGAATGTTTTAGGCTCTAGCCAGATGCACCCAGGACAGGGTGCCAATCCATCACTGGGCACGTACACACTATATATAAAGATATTTCTTTTATTTAATCAGCCACTTCACCTTAAATACTCGTTTTTGGACTGTGAGGAAACCAAAGAACCTGGAGAAAACCCACATTGACATGGAGAGAACATAAAAACCAAACCTGGATCCACAGCACTGACATGGATGAGTTACTGTTACGGTTTAAAAAATACAAAATAAATACATATCTTAATAAGAGTAATGTACCTGATAATTTGACACTTTAATAACACAGATCATTTACAGGAAGTTGCCCCTAGAATAATTTTGCTATAATAGTGAGATATAGTGAGACATTTAAATTTCCGTTGTCAGACGTGAATCCAGCAGAGACATGTGATTTCACCCTCGGTTTGACGCACAGCTACTCAAAAAAGCATATTTTTAGAAGCACATTAGATGAAACCGGAATTTAGAACATATTTTCTATTAGGTTTTTAGACATAACACACTTAGGCATGAGTAATGTTTAATTTTTTGAAGAAAGGCAAAAAAAAAAAAATCACTACACACACACTTTGAGAAGCTTTAAGGAAACAAAGCACATTCACGGCATGCCAACACACTCAAATAAAGAATCGTAATCATTAACACATGTCTCTGTGCTGATTTGAACAACATGGAAGAAAGTGAAAATGATACAAGAAAAGGGGAAAAACAAAAAGAGGATACAGAGAGATGAATGTTTTTTATGAATTGAAAACCCAAACAGTGTATAAATCTTATGGTCGCCACATGGTAAACCATCTTTTCAAACATCTCTTGATGTGCCTACCATCATGTGAACACACAATGAAAGAGAGAAGAGCTTTTGTTGTTTTCCGACTGCAATACCATTAATCGGTTGTAAATGACAGTTTATGTCACCAGTGAAGCAATCTTTGACAAATGAAGACTTGTGCAATACAGTCTGTTGTAATTAAAGAAAGGATAGGACAAAAACAGTGTGGGGTAGTCCTGAATCTCTTTGGCTCTATACATGAAGTGTTCTTTAATTTAAAGTTAAAAAATTAATACTTAATTATTTTTTTATTAAAATTTCTTTATCAAAACACTTGAACTATGTAACACATTTTAACAAATCCTTTGTAATGTAAATACATTTAAAGAGCTTATTTTAGCTAGTTTTAATGTAGATGTACCGACGGAACTCAATATGAACAAGTTTTAGTAAAAGCTAAGACGTCCACATGCTTTTGAAATCGTCTCATCTTATAATCTTGACCACTTAATGCAGAGGTGTTCAAGCGTATTGCAAACACGGCCAAATTTGATAAAGTGTAGATGGCTGGGGCCACTAGTTCATGAAACATTTTCACCACAAAAGTTTTTCGCACTTATGTACACAACAGTTATGTTTCCACTGTTATAAAAAAAAAAAAAAAATGTCAATTATTTCACAATTATATCTGGAGAGTGAGATAACATTAAACAAACTGTCTAAATTACCTTAAATTTTAAATATTTAAATTTAAAGTCAAGCAGCTCCTCTGTCGTGCATGTCGTCAACACCACTATAAAAAAATCAGTAGTGTCAGTAGCATCAGTACTTTTATCACAGGCTAATGAGAGATGATCAAAATCCACTCCACTGCCCCCTACCTGCTTCTAAATATCAATGACGATATATCCTCTGACGATATGTCCTTAATTCTGGTACAGAAGTAGACACAAATAGCATTCGAATGGTGTTGCCATTATGTGATAAAGGTCGGACATACATTTTTATATTCATTTACTCTCAAAGAAAGGGTGAGCCATAAGTCACACATATAAGCCGGGCCATTTGGAATGCCACAGGCTGGACTTTGGACATGCCTGGCTTAATCTAATATTAAGGACTACCATTTATAAAAACCTAATTATTAAAACTGATAAATAAAAATTAAACATACCACTTACTGACTGAATTCCATCTGTTTGCATATTACAGTACATGCTGTATTAGTACTCTTTACTTTTTTCACTAATGGTCAGGACCCCAATGGTAGCACCACAGAGCAGGTATTATTTGTTGGGTGCATTGTGCTTATTCTAGCAGTGTCATTAATATGTTTAAATGAAACTATAGCAGCACTGCTGCACTAAAACCCCCTTACTGCATTAGTGTCACTTCAGAACTAACAATAAACACTGCACCACCCACATCATACCCGTTCTGTGATTAAATAACAACCAAGTTTATCTAAATGGTAAGTAGATAAAAAAGACAATGGAGCAAGATGAGGGTGGGTTTAAACTTTTAACTGGTACTGTATACAGTATATATCAGTGGTGGGCCATCTGGGCCTTCAAAACCTTCTCTAAAGGCCTAAGAATATCTGAATCACAGACTGGTGTTAATTATAATTTGTCTCTGAATACTTATTATAAACAAATGGTCTGTCTGTTTCCTTTTATAGTATACCTTGGTTGCACCACGTCAAGATAAAGATTAAAGCATTTAACCAATCACATTTCAGTCTCACTGGTTGCCAGGTTTTAAATATTTCTGCCTATGCCTTTGAATTCTACGGGCCGGTAGCATTGAATGAGTGTAGATCAATATTTTACGTATATCAGATTAGATTTTAGTTGGTGATACTAGGGCCATGTCAGCATATTTATTCCTCTGATTAGAGAGTACTTTTAGTAAGCTAAAATCTTAGGCTTAAAACTTATAACAGAAATACAACTTGACTTTCAGCATTAGTTGAACCATCAGCATTAGCAATAGAAAAGGACTTCTTAATGGAACTGGATTTTATGTACAAATATTGGGGATGTAATCAGGATTTGTGGTTACTGTTATTTTTCTAAATAATAGTGCCATTTTATGCGGTTATTGTTGGTTATTACACAAGTAACAGGGTGGGTACCAAATGATGATGAGAGACAGGATTACACAGGCTCAGGAACAGGCTTTCATTAATTTTTTTTTCAATTAATTAAAACACTGGTTGCTTAGTGATAGATTGGCACCCATTCCTGGGTGTATCTGCCCAGTGCCCTAAACGTGCTCTCCTGGATGGGCATGGGGAAGTCCACAATGACCCTTGTAAAGGATTAAGTGAAGGATTATGAATGAATAAAACATGGGTGTTGGCTGATAGATCGGGAAGGTGGTGCGTTAATTATTTTTAATCAAAGTTGGTTCCCGATTTCACATTCTCCAATCGCGCTGCTGCAACAAGTTATCTATCTGAGATACAAAGGATCTTTATACTGCATTTCTGCAGCCATGAAATTATTGACAATTAGCTTTGTTTAATGTATTGTGACTATCAATCACCCTCTTGACTGTTTTTGCCATGCACTTCACCTCAGCTGCCATTTGCCATTAATTTTGTTCGGCACTTGATGTCATCTTGCGGTTGCATCAAGGTTTAAAGATTGGTTTGATGAAAATAAAAGTGAAGTTGAACATCTCCCATGGCCCGCACAGTCACCAGATCTAAATATTATTAAGCCATTTTGGGCTGTTTTGGAGGAGTGAGTCAGGAAACTTCTTCCTCCACCAGCATTACGTAGTGACCCGGCCAATATCCTGGAAGAAGAATGGCTTAAAATCCCTCTGACCACTGTGCAGGACTTGTATATGCCATCCCCAAGATGAATTGACGCTGTATTGGCCGCAAAAGGAGACCCTACACCATACTAATAAATGCTTGTGGTCTAAAACCAGGTGTCTCAGTTTCATATATATATATAGGATATTCTGCTTAAACCACATAGTTGGTTGCATTCATCTTATATGTGTTTTTTGATTCAGTGAATGTTCTATTCAGGTTTGGTTTGGTATTATCAAGGTACTCAAGTTCATTTAGCCATGATAAATTGCCCCATGCTATTTCCCAGTACAGCTTATCAGGCAAGAGTGCGAAAGCCTGCCTTACCAGTACATAACCTTTCCAAAGCAAGTCTAGTGCATAACCTCATAGTGGGGAACAAAGGAAAATTGTAACTGCCAGGACCCAAACAGTCCAACAAAGCAAATGAAAATCTAAGGCCTGGCACTCAGTTCAGTCATCTAAGCTAAATGATTTGCAGAGAAAGGAGAGCAAAAATGAGCTTGATTTGCACATGCTGATCTCCACTTTAAACACCCATTACAGGTCAGAGGAAAGAAATAACAAACATAAAACAACAAAAGTGCTGCATTGATGGAAAACATGTGATAACTGAAGGTGCAAGATGACATTTGGTAGCTGCAGTCTTGACTTTTCATGCAGAAGTTTGTCTTTGATAATGTAAGTACAAATGCATCAATGCAGTTTTGCCTTATTCATGTGTTAGAATGGCCCTGTCAAAGTTCAGCCAGTTTCACTGAGCCTTTGTAGCAAGACATTAAAGATTGCTGTTCACAGATTCTCTCCACCCATACCCCAAAAAACCTGCAGCTGTCATTGCAGCCAAATGTGGCTCAACAAAATATTGATTTACAAAGGCTGAATACTTTTGCATGTCACATTTTAGATTTTTATGCAATTAAAATTTTGAGAACCATGTATTATTTATTTTTCACTTATGCTACTTTATGTTGGTAAATCAGTTAAAATCCCAATAAAACACATTAGTTTGTGGTTGTAAGCTGATAAAATGTGAAAAAAAATTGAGGAGTATGAATACTTTTGTGTATATACACTATGTATATGTTGATTTACTTCCATACTACACTGTTCATCTAAAGCCCAGCACACAAGCAATAAAAATGCAGGAAACACATTCTTTCATTGCGTCCAAATATGTAAAGCAATGCCAGCATATTTGTTTGAAAGGTGCTGAGCACCCAAAAAATGGGATAAATCATGAGCACCAACCATTATAATGACCCCCGTGGTTAACAGCACTGTGAATAGTGGAATAAAGACTTAGTGTTTTGTAGAGGTAGAAGGATTATGGGAAATGCACTGCCATTGGCAACAAGTTCTCTTTCGGTCCCAAGTGCAGCATAAATCTCAGAGGCCAAGGAAACAGTAGTAGTGGATCGTAGATTATACAAACCTAATTTCCAGAAAGGTTGCGTCAGGTTTTGAAGTTGCAATGAAACAGAGTAAAATATCTTCATTGTTCTATTGACAAAAAGGTTTGATTTGATTTGTTTAATATGTATTTAAGTGGCTAAGACGCTAGAGTGACTCTGATGGATTGAGAACATTCTGCCAACAAAAAACATCTTTCTATGCACATTCTGCATACAGTATCCTGTCCACCAGTGAAAGATTAAATGATGACTGTTTAAGTCTACAAGGTGAAGCACTAATGTATATGTGTCTAATAAAGGGCACAGTGAGTGGACACTGCGGAGCAATGATATCATTTTACCAGTGAAACACACATTAACAGACCACATGTCGATATTGCTGCAGTGCTAACAATAATTAACAACCCAAAAAATACCTGATCTGTTAGGGGCCATAATATTACAGTAATGAGGCTTAAAAAAATGCAGAGGAATGGTTGGAAAATAGTCCAGTTTGTAATAGTCAGTATGGGACACTAAAAGTAGACCACTTTTGGCCTAACTTGGTCTACCCATGTGCAGACTTCCAGCATGATTTTGCACTGCTAATTAAAACTTGTGAAACAAATTTCATCAAAAATACAATGTTTTTCCTGCAGAATAAAATAGTGATTGTGGAAGGCTGGGTAAACTGGATCAATTAAAGAAACAAGGACCACATTCACCTTCTGCTGTAACTTTGTCACTGCACGACAGTTACAGGACCAGTCAAAAATTTCAAATCTTTTTGCTCCATTGCCTATTTTCTTCACTTTCTATATGGACTTAGTAGTTTTACAATTACATCCTGTAGTATACCATTTTTTTTTTTTTGGTCACATATTGATTCTCTGTTCTCTACTGGTCAATTACCGACTTTTCAGACCATCTAGAAAGTGATTAGCGACAAAACTAGCGACTATTTCTTGTGTTATTGGAGTCTTTTGGAGACACACGTAATTCAGTTTCTGTCCTTAATCCCTGTTTCACAACACTCTCAGTGCTCAGTGAAAAGCAGTATCGCTCCACATCCAAACTACAAATGAACTGCGTATGCCTAAACGCTGCCACTGACCTCTTCCCCTAATGACAGAGCAGATTTTTTACAGTGTCCTCCATGTGTGCCATGTAAAAAGCTAAACATTGAAGTCTTTGTGATTGTTAAAATTAAATGTAATTTATGTAAATATAAATAATGTAATATGGATCTAAGCACATTATTTAGTTACTTCTAGCAACATTTGCCAATAGCTTCATTCCATATTGAAAAGTTGGCAACAATGTGTTTAATTTCAGTTTTGCTGTGACACTAATGCGATGAGGAAAATTTAGAATATATTAGAATAATGTACCAACCAAATAATATATATGTCCATATATTATTTGGTATTATACATATATACAATAAACCGATGTGGCTGTCTTAAAAAGTATGCAGTCGCAACGTAAAGAGAAAAGCCATGCATAAACCAGTACCGTGTGAAACAGAAGATCAGCAAAAACAAATAAAGGAATCTATAGGGTTGGTTAAAGGTGGCTGCGAGTAAAAGTGCAGGAGACAGCCAGAAAGAGAGCAGTAGAGGCGCCTGGATGTAAAAGGATACGGAAAGACTGCCTCTCCAATATGTGTCCTTATGCTGCAGAAAGACAGAAACAAGCCTAGAAAAATGTGTAGCGAACATAGGCATTAAACACCAAAGAAAGAGAGCTATTAATAGAAAAAAAGGTGTGTTATTACTCAGGGCATAGGGCATGCAGGTGTTAATGCCCAGGTGAAGCAGGACCTGAACACCCTGGAGAGGGACCAGAAACAGGATGAGGTAAAGAAAGTGAAACCGTTCTGACAATATGGCTACAAATATGAAAGAACTCAGGTCAAAAAAATGTTAATGCTACAGTCTTGTGTAAATATATTAATGCCAAGATCATGGTAATTTTGTTCCACCTGCCTACTATCCATGGTGGTTCAGTAGTTTAGGTACTTCAGCGATTGTAACAACAAGTACTACAGAGCTGCCATAGCTTGGTTTAGGATCAAATTGTATCATGTAACCATTTCTGTGGGTCTGTTATAGGTAGCTTTCTTAACAAGGTCAGGAACATGGAAGGCGCAGATGTAGGTGAAGAAAAATAAACCACATGATTACCCAATTACATTTTTCATGAAACCTGATTCTAGGAGTAAGAAAACAGTCCATGAATGCATGAGCAGAATGGTGTGAGACATCAGATGCAGAAGTAGAACAGTTAACAGAGCTGGAGCACTCAAGTGCTCATCTCATCAAGCGCTCATCTCATCTCATTGGGACTATGGTCTTGGGGGGTTCCTATTTCCCATTCAGGGGAGAACATTTCAAGCGCTAGGCAGATACACCCAATCCTTTACTGGGCACACACTCATTAGCACACATATTAAGGGTTCAATTTAAATAGGGGCAAATTAGAGCAGTCAATTTACATTAAATTCCTGTTTTGTATTGTGGGAGGAAAACAGAGAACCTGCAGAAAACCCACACGAAAACGAGGCATTGCTCGGAAAATCCAAACAGATCGGGATTTAAACCTGGATATTCAAAGCTGAGAGGCAAACATGCTAACCATTAAGTCATCATTCCATTCGCAAGGACATAATGACATTAAAAAAATTTGGCCAGAACAGGATAGCTTAGGGCCAGTGGACGTAGGTACAAAAAAACTATCAAAAAGCAACTTTAGGAAAAAGGAGACCATGAAGCGATGCCTCATTATCAGCGAATCAGAGTAAGGTGATGATATTGCTCAAAAACAGGTAGTGATAGAGATAAGGAGCAGCACGACAGAAACTGCAGAATCCTGTAAAAAAGTATGCAGATGCTGGTAGCGGAGCGCATTCAGTAACTCTACAGTAGTCCCATTTAAGGGAAGAGTGTGGCAAGATGCTTACCCTCTTTGCCTTTTGTATATTTTTATGAATTTTTGTAGGGTGCATATACTCTGTCAACATATGAGCACAGTAAGCGTAGTGTGCCATCTGAAGAAAAGGTTTTAGGTAGCAATGCATGGTAAGCAAGATGTCCATGTTTTCTGAGGTATTATATATTGTTTTCAATAAATTTATTTTGATAAACTTTTTAAACTATTATTTCTCCTTTGTGATTTTTAATCTTGTGTGCTTGGGTACGGCATGCCCACATTTTCCAGAATGCAAAGAGAATAACTGAGGCTTTAAATAGTTGAGCAGAGTTCGTCATCTTTTTTGTATTTGTTTACTTGACCATTTCATCTCATTATCTCATCTCATTCCACTTACTCCTATACTTCGAAATAGGGTTGTGGGGGGGGGGGTTTCCATGCCCACCCAGGGGAAAACGTTTTGGCTGCTAGGCAGATACACCTAGTACGGGGCGCTAATCCATCGCTGGGCACACATTCACTTCCACAGACACATGCACACAATATAGGGACAATCTAGATAGGGGCAATTTAGAGCAACAAATTTCCCTTGTTCCATGTTTATTGAATGTGGAAGGAAGCCAAAGAACCCAAAGAAAACCAATGTGGGCATGGGGAGAACATGGAAACTCACCCAGATTGGGATTCAAGCTTGAATCCCGAGTGCTGAGAATGCCACTAAGTTTAACAAAATATCTAGCCTAAAAACTAAAGGTTTGGTTCCCTAAGTTACAAAGTCACATTTTAAGCATTCTTTCATGGGTATGGTTTAGGGTTAGGTTATGCCAATAAAGTTCAAAGTTGCAGGTTCTTCCATTATACATCAAAATGTCAAACTACAGTGCTCCAAAAATATTCAGAGGGTGTATCGTAAACCTTCTGCCAAATTGTGTACCATAATGGATTAGATCCATCTATGTGAAAGTGTAACTTGAAAATCGATGTACACATGCTATAAAGTTGTTTTAAATATGCTCAAATTGATCCCAAATTATTAGAATAAACTACTTATTAGCTACTTACTAATAATTATTTTTAACCTATAAAAATTGCTTTAAGATCACATTTTATATTTCAGCAACACTCTTAAAAAGTTCAATTACATAAATCTGAGCTTACCTCTGACCCATGGGATTATAGATCTCATTGCTCTGGCAGCTACTTATAGTAATGGGGTCGAAGAACTGAAAGGAGCGCAGACCCACACCTGAGATCGCCACCAAAGCACAGCGGAAGATCAGGAGTATAGCCTTGGTGTGATAGAAAGCCATACTTAGATCATGACTCACAGGAATCACCAGTGGGTTAGTGCGACAGCTCAGCCGCCAGTCACCTGGTGATGACAAGACTTATTAACTAAGCAGAATCAAACTACCAGTTATAATTTTGTACAATTACCAATTGCTACAGCTCCAAACCCTGCTATGTTGACTTTAAGAGACTTTGTAAGTAAAACCGAAGTAACCCTTGGCATGTTAGTTCATTCACTGCTTTGCTTTACAAAAGCAATATTAAAACATTACATCCTGTTTAGAAACCAGTAACATGAAGTTGTACAATGCACAGTGTTGTATAAACAGCCAATAACACTAATAGATGTGAGGTCATTATCTCCAGAATATATGTATGTATTTCATAAAAATGGATTGAAGGATTCTAAAGCAACATAAACACTGAATCCCACTCCATGTATGAGACTTTAGCGGCACTGGACAGCACTTTCTGACAGGTTGCGTCACCTGAAGTGTGTTAAAGAGCGCTACCGCAGGTCCTTCTTTTCCGCTGCTGTAAGACTTTACAATCAGTGGTGCTCTCAGTACTCACTCTCTGCCAAATTTACAAGTACACTGTGCGATAAAATTAATTAATTTCATGTGCATTAATTTGTTGATATGCAATAATGTACAATTATGGTCTACCGTGTTGTGTTAAATTTTAATATGGGCATAACTGTATTTTTATTTTTACACTGTATGTATTTATCTAATTTTTATTGTACATGTAAATTACTACCAAGAATGCCATTTTTCAAATATATGTATATATAGCAGTGATGCATGTGATGCATCTTTTCAACTTCTTGCTTCTGTCTTTCTGACTAAGTGAATTTACCCATGGTGGGACCAACAAAGGATTTTCTTATCTTATCGTAACACAAGTCTCCTTCTTTAAGCAACGCTAAGGAGGAACACATTTGCTGCTATTCCCAGGAATTTTAATTTATAAGGGACAATGCCAGAAGAAGGCCTTATTTCGTAGTTTGTAAGAATAAACTGGATATGCTTGCAGTCTACCACCTTCCAGCTGAAATCCAGATCTGTCTCCTCTTACAAATTCACGCCACATTACAAAATGTGAAATCAGATAAAGGTGATCATATTCTGTTGTGCAGCTCAAGTCTTGTAAAGAACAAAAGTTACACCTACAAAACTAGACCAATTGGATTATTATAGGGACAAGATGATGAGATCCAGTCACAAACGTCATTTTTTAATGCTATGCAAGCATTAATTATTAAAATGGCTCATTTTAATGGTTTTAATTACAAAATAGATCCATTTTCTACATTAAGTCTCTAAGTCCTTTCCAAGGGTTATAATCATTATCAAACAACACGTTCTTTTTCAGTGTGATTCTCTTCATACCCAGGTTATGAATCCTCTCCTTGGTATCTACAAGCTGTACGGTGATGTTGCATTGGGTTTGGTCTAAAATGCTGGTGCCATCAGCTGCCAGATGAATAATGACCGCTGCAGCTACCATCGGGTGGGAGAAGTTTGCCTGTTCAGGGGACACAGTGGAGACTTTTTCATTTAATCAGTTATCCAACATCCACCAGTCAAAAGTGGGAAACCACTCTGTTTTAAAGCTTGGACAAATGTGCTAGTTTATTTAAAGCACAAAAGTTGAAATTTTTTAATTGATACAGAAAATGTGCGCAAAAGTACATATACCTTTAAATATCTTTAAAATATAACAGTATATACGTCCCAAGCATAAAACACTAATTTAGAAACTTTTCAATTATTTATTTTTCTCTGTACTGTTCATATGATTTTTTTTTATATATTTTATTTCTAAAGTAAATGTACTCACCTTCAACCAGTACTGTGGGGACCAGAATATCTGCTGGGCCTCTCGACAAGGAAACCAGGCATACTGGGATATACCATGTGATAAGTCATACACCTTAGACTGACAAGTCTAGAGAAGAAAAAAAAAAGCCACAGGTTTAAAGAATGTCATGTGTAATATTGTAAATTATTGTGTAATTATTATTATAGTGTTTTAAACGACAGGTGTTGTCACAAAGCCTGATGTGAGTCTGATGTGGCAGGTGATACCAAAAACAAAATGGTTAAACTATCAAACATATCAAGCATATCTACGTATTGTTAAAAAAATATACGTTTAAAAAAAAGTAAACGTATAATAAGAAATATTAAATAAAGTTGCCAAAAAGAATTATGTTGAGATTTTGGTAAAGCATCTTTAATAACTAGCTTTACTATAGAAAATATATTTTTCCATGACATGTGTTAGGGCTCCTGGATCCTCCCGCACACAAAGCTCTGGCGCTAGACGCCATTGAAGTTACAGAGCTTTAGTGTGGTGCTCCTTTATCCAGGAGGCCCTAATCAGGACTAACTTGCTACAGCTGCAGCTTCCATATTTAAGGAGCCATTAGGTAGCTGGTCTCTGCGGCAGTCTCGCATTTTGGTGACTGTATTGTCCCACTAGTGTCCCAGGGCAAGAAATTACAACTGGGCCCGTTCAGAGGGGTCAGCCATGGTACCGTCAGGAGACGGGAGGTATCTTAGTGCGGTTCTTAGTAGAGAAAGTTGTGTTCTCTCCTGACTGCTAAGACCTTGTTAACCTTTGACCTACTGCTGCAGTTTGGGTGCTGTCTTTGTGCCTGCCTAATCGTTCTTCAGGGGTCTCTATGGCAGACGGCTCCTCCCATCTGTGGCGACATAGTAAAGCGCTCTCCCTTGACTCAGTGGACCCGGGTTCGCTACCGGGCGCGCTTTACAATTAATTGGTTTTGTTCTCTGTCTTACAGTTGGTTTCTCTTCCTCAGTTTTTCACCCTCTCGCTCTAATTTTTTACAGGAGTGGGTCTAAAGGAGTAGCCTCTCCAGTGGAAGGATTCAGCGATCGTGTAATCCCTTACCGTGACTTTAGTTAAGTTCCTGGTGGTACAGCCCTAGGTTTCAGGACTGGGAACCTGAGGACTAGGGTTCTAATCCACTGCCCCGCTCTAAGTTGTGAATGTTTTAGGTTTGCTAAAAGACCTGACGTGGTCTGGTTATTAGTTCCGTTCCTTGTGAACATTGTATCTTTTATCCGTTTTGAAGAAGAATAAATATTGTTCATCTGCATCTTTGTGTCCTCCGCTCTACCTCATAACACATGAAGGAGCTTTTTCCACTAAGCATCTGAAATTGGATATTCATCATCTGATTGAGATATTATCTGGGTGACATGAGGGAAAAAATAAAACAGACCCTGACAACAAGCTATCTTTTATAGAAATCTGCTCATGAAGCTAATTTGAAGATATGCTCCATGTACATAATGGCTAAGACAAGGTGAAAGCCAGTGTTTTATCCAATGGGAATGCCATTTGTCCACAGCTCTGAAGGTTAAAGTATGTCCTTTAACTGCCTCGGCACTGCATTTATGCTATGGTTAATGAAAACAAGGACAACTAAAACATTTTTGTGATAAAAAAAAAACTGAACCAAAATAAAAAAAAAACTAAATATGGAAAAAAAAATGCTAATTGTCTCCCAATCCTTGTCATAAAATAATGTCAAGACATTTTTCACCTGAACTGTGTTATTTTACCTCGACCGTCCCTACTGGCAAGACATTTAGTTTTTCCACTCCTAAAAGCACAAACTGAGGCACTTAAGAACAAACTCGTAAAGGTTAATGTACCACCATCACCACCTTTCCTAAACCACTATTATATAATTTTGAGTCTTCTACTGTACAAGCTATTGGAGGTTAAGTTGTCATTATTTTGATTTGGTTGTTAAGGAGAGTAAATAAATGCAGGCCCCCCCACCCACAAGTTAAGGGGGAAAGTTGCCCAGAAGCAGTGAAAGGAAGTCTCCCCATAGACAAAATTCCAGCTTTGTGACATCACCACTAAACCACAACATAGCAGCCAGAATGAGGGCTAGCACAAGCGACACAAGAGGGAAAATAAACCAATAAAACAAATTATGTACAATAAATCATCAACAACCGCAAGCAGCAATAATGTGATGGAAGCTAGTAAAGTGGAGCGTTGCGGGGGAAGGAAATGCTATGCTAAATGTTGCAAGCTTGTTAAAACTTTTAAGTGAGAAAGGTCTACTGAGAAGCGCCAGAAGCAATCAAGGTGCAATGCTTGATTACCACTTAGTGGCACGAAATAAATTCCAGTAAAACTTTTGTTTAATAATATATGACCATGGTTTATTTCAGCCTCACCTTTTAACTTCAATATTAAAACAATAGCTATATATTGCATGTTCTGTAGAATTTTTTTTTTGCTTTTGTATTTTATTGTCAGTAATTAATGATGTATTCGCTAGCTTTAAATCAAAATATATTAAGACACAATATTTGAAAACGCACATGCACGTTACTTCATTTCTTGCAGACAGTAATGCTAAAGCTACAGCATGCAAAAACATTTTTAGGCAATTACATTTTGCCATATTTTAAGCCAACTGTTTTGGAAAGCCCTTTGTTTTTCAGCAAGACTGTGTCTCTGTGTGCATTAGAGTGTAGTGTGGAGGGATTTCTGATTCAGATACATTCTGATACTCCATCCATTATCTTCTGCTTATTCTTTTACTAGGGTGGCGGTGGGGTTTCCATGCCCATACAGGGGAAAACATCTCGGGCGATGGGCAGATACAGCTAGATCATTCCATTTACTTGGAATCCATGTTTTTGGACAGTGGGAGAAAACCGGAGAACCTGGAGAAATCCCACAAAGACACGGGGAAAACATGGAAACTCCACCCAGATCGGGATTCGAACCAGGAATCCCCAGCACTGAGAGGCGAACATGCTAACCACTAAGCCACCGTGCCACGTCATTCTGATACTCAACATACTGAATACCTTTAAAAAGTTAATGGTGAGCCAGGCCTTTTTGTTTACATTCATATCTTAGTGTCAGACCTCATTTGAACATTTCTGCACCCGCACTCCAAAATTCTGTGAAAGGTATTTACAGAAATGTGAGGACTATCATGGCTACTGTAGTAATTAGCAGAATATAAAAATTACATTACTACAATGGTTATTTATTTGTGACTATACATATATAGACACAAATATATATATATATAATATTTTGTATAGCAATCTACAAAAACTATTACTTTGTTGTGTATTAGATTTTTGGTTTCATGTCACCAAATTATTTAAGTTCAGTACTTTTATTAATTTTTGTAATTTCAGTTTTAGATCTCCTGTTTTGTGAACTTATATGACCTCATGCCTGCATAAATATCACCCTGACTTGACATGACCCACATGCTCTCCTCGTGTGAAACTGCATGTTTTGAAGTTAATTATAAGCAAATATCCTGGAGCATTCACTACTGAAAAAAGTCTAGAATGGACTGACAATTGCTTCCAAGATGGAATTTAGAACATCTGTAATCGGGGGAGTTCCTCCTTCCTCCACAACTACGGCCACCACAATCCAGCCAAAACCGAAAAAAAGATGTGAAAACTCAGGTTCCTTATGTGGAGACTTTTGTTAGTGAATTGCAGCTCAATGCTCCTGGATTTTAGATTATTTAATGGGAATATAAGTGTGCACAAATTCATTTAAAGACCTTGACAACAGAACATTTGATTTAATTTAATATAACTGCATGTCAGGTTTTACAAAAAAGTAAATAGTTTAATTTCTGGGTGGTTGGCCAGGGTCTTTATTGTGTGAAGTTAATTAGTTTATTCATTATCTTCTGCTTAATTCTCTATGCGGGGAGAAGGTGGACAAATACATCTGGGACAGGGCGCCAATCCATCGCTGGGCACACACTCACGCAGACTATAGTGGCAATTTAGAGCAGCCAATTTACCTTGAATCCTTGTTTTTGGACTGTAAGAGGAAACCCATACAGAAATGGAAAGAAAATGGAAACTCCAACCAGAATGGGAATCTGCCACCGTGGCCTGTGTAAAATTCATTCATTTATTCATTATCTTCCGCTTATTCTTTTATGAGGGTTGCGGGGGGGGGGGTACCCCATGCCCATCCAAGAAGAACGCCTCGGGCGCTGGGCAGACACTCCCAGGACAGGGCGCCAATCCATCGCTGGGTACACACTCACACATCCACACACACATACACACACTATACAGGGATATTTAAAGCATTTAATTTACCTTCATGTTTTGGTAATGTGGGAGAAAACCGGATAACCCAGAGGAAACCCACACAGACAAGGGGAGAACATATAAACTCCACCTAGATTGGGAATCCCCAGCGCTGAGAAGCGATTGTGCTAACCACCAAGCCACCTTGGTGGTTTGGTGTGTGAAATTATCACCAATTATCACCAATTTCACACCAATTTTCTCTCGTGTGAAATTATCTTTTTTTATTTATGTTTGATTATTAAAAGCACATCACACAAATGACTACCTAAACATTGCAGTTCAATGTGGAAGAAGCTTTGATGAACCAAAATATTGTACTCAGGAGGACATGCAAAAGTCTGAAAAAAAAGACAGCAAAAATGAGGCTTAATATTTTTTTTACAGTTCCAATCAGGTTTTGGGTCCAAAGTCAATATTTTTTTTATAGTTCCCATCAGGTTTTGGGTCCAAAGTCTTTGACTTACCCAAAGGACTTCAAACAGCTAATGCTTCTGAATGGCACCTTTTTTTTTTGTTTTAAAGTACTTTGAAGATGATCAACTAGAACATACAGTATGTTGTCATCCTGTAGAGAGGAGCTAGCTCATAAAACTAACTTGTTCATAATCCTCACTAATCGGTCAATCTATTACTGTCCTTATCAAAACCTGATTCTGTATATTGCATAAAGTATAAAGACTAAATTTTTTCATGAGTAAACATGACAGGTCAGTAGTAAGCAGGAACCAGCTACAAACCTGAACATTATCAGATTTAAATGCCTAAATGAGATGAGACGAGATTCACTTATTTTTGTTATTATCATTTTGTATATCATTTTTATATCTTTTGGAAGAGATGTTTTTTGAGTTGTTTCTTGGAGATGCTGAATGTCTCAGCATTACGGACAAAAAATTGTGAGGCTCATAATCATTTAGCAGTAGTTAGAAATATGGAGTAAGAAATAGCACAATGGTGAGGTTGAATCAAGAGGTGACATTTATTGATAGAGTTGGATGTATCTTTAAAAAATAGAATTAATGTACGAGGGAGCAGATCCAGATATTGTCCTGTAGGCCAGAGTAAATGATTTAATGTACTGAATGCGGCTGCCAATGGAGAGCCAATGGAGAGAGATATGTATTGGAGTAACATGATCTTGATAAAATGTAGTCTCTCAGAAAATCAGAAAAGAATATCCATAAATTATTTGAGTTAATTAATAGCTATGTTAACAACATGAACAAAATAAAGTAAAAGAGTGGTAGTGAGGAGGTTATCCACTCACACATGAGTTAGCTCAACATCTGCAAGACATTTACATTTATTTAAGTTTTGGCACAAACGGGACTATGTAGAGCCTTCCATGTCAGAAAATTAATGAAAACTAAAATCTTCTTTTATTTAATATTAGAAACCCATGAACCAGCTGAAATGTACCAGTTGCATATGTAAATTAAGTGTTCAAAGGATGTCTAAAGTGGTTGTGTTTGATCATATCGTGACCTTTGACCAGTGGTTCCTATTTCTGGTTTTAAATAATTCATGCACCTTGCGTCATGCAAAGTCTTTCTATTATAGCACTAATAACTAATTTGCAACGGCAATAACTTTTTTAAATAATATAATTAATAATTAATAAAATAAACTGTATTAAGTAAATACACATTGTTTTCCCTTTATGTTTGGTAAATTGTGTGAGAATAGTAAATATTGAAAAAAAACAGACATTTAGAAAATCTTTATTCTCAAGCAGAATTGTGTATTGATTGTGCATGTTTCACAAATGAGGTATGTGGTTTTACTACAAAGTTTATAAATATTTTGAGTGTCAAAGTTATCATGAATCCTTGCATTGCATTATTTGTTTTTTCTGCTGATGTGTCCCCACCAACATCTGTTCATTCTGATATTCTTGCGCTTACATTTTTATTAGTGAGACATCATATTATGTTATTCTGAAAGTCATCAAAACAACTGTCGATTGCGTAATGGCTCCATGATATTTCACACTTTCCTAAACTAGAAAAGATTAGGTTCACAACTAAAAGTAATACAGTTGCTTTCTTTAATGATCAGAACTCTTTTCTTACATATTTTAATGCCCTTCAAGTTATGCCGGCTGATTGACCCTCCTTTTTTTGTAGCATTTCTTTATTTTATTAATTTTTTTTCTTTCATCTTTTTTTCTCTTGTATTGTATAAAAGTTTTCATATGGCAATAACTTTGTGCATGTAACCATAATGTAAACAGTGGATATGAATTGAGTTATATTATTATACTAGTGGAATACCCACACTGCGATATGGTGGAGAACTTGATAATGTCAAAGTTGAAACTCAATTGTTTCATGTTTTTAAATTAGTAATTGCTTTGGAGTTAATATTTTTTAAATCTACTGTAAGAAATAAATAGTGTCTGTTTGGTTCCAACATACAGAGGTTGGACAATTAAACGTAAACACCTGTCATTTTAGTGTGGGAGGTTTCATGGCTAAATTGGAGCAGCCTGGTGGCTATATAGATAAAGTATTTAAACCCTTTGAGATTTACTTGGATTTCTGCATAATTTGGTCATTAAATGTGTTCTGATCTTCATCTAAGTCACAACAATAGACAAATACAGTCTGCTTAAAGTAATACCACACAAAAAATATATATGTTTACATGGTTTTATAGAACACATGTAAACATCCAGAGTGGAAAAAGTAGTGAAACTTTGGTTGACCATCCTTAGGCAGCAATAATCTCAACCAAAAATATGCAGATCAGACCTGCACAATGGTCAGGAGAAATTAAGGACCATTCCTCTTCACAAAGCTGTTTCAGTTCAGCAATTTTTTTGGTATATCTGGTGTGAATCGCTCTCTTGAGGTCTTGCCACAACATCTCAATTGGGTTGAGGTCAGGACTATGACTGGGCCACTCCAGAATTTGCATTTCCTTCTGTTGAAGCCATTCGGTTGTTGAGTTACTTCTATGTTTTGGGTCGTTGTCCTGTTGCATCATCCATCCTCTGTTAAGCTTCAGTTGGCGGACAGATGGTCTTAAGTTTTCCTGCAAAATGTCTTGGTAAACTTCGTTTTTCTGACGGCAATCCATCCTGGCCCTAAGACAGCAAAGCAGCCCCAAACTCTGATGTCCCTCCACAATAATTTCACAGAGATTTTGATGATGGTGTGTGTTCTCCCCACATTTATTCCTTCCAAATAACACAGCTTTGATTTCATCTGTCCATGCGATATTTTGCACAGTAGAGTTGTGGAACATCCATGTGCTCTTTTGCAAACTTCAAACGTTCAGCGATGTATTTTTTGGACAGCAGTTCCTTCCTCTGTGGTGTCCTCCCATGAACTCCACTCTTGTTTAATGTTTTACGTATTGTAAATTTGTCAACAAAAAGGTCAGCATGTGCAAGGATTTTTTGTAAGTCTTTAGCTGACATTCTAGGATTCTTCCTCAACTTATTGATCATGCTGCGCTGTGCTCTTGCATTCATCTTTACAGGACGACCAAGCCTAGGGAAAGTAGCAACAGTGCTGAACGTTCTGTATTTGTAGACCGTCTGTCTTACCGTGGACACAAAAACCTCAAGACTTTTAGAGATACTTTTGTAAACCTTACCAGCCTCATACAAGTCAACAATTCTTAAACGTAGGTTTTTTGAGAGCTCTTTTCTGCGAGACATGATTCACATCAAGTAATGCTCCCTAAGAACAGCAAATTCAAAACGGTGTGTGTTTTTCATAGGGTTGGGCAGGGCAGGGCTTTAACCAACACATCCAGTCTTATTTACATTGATTGGACTCCATATTGGCTGACTCCTAGCTCCAAGACAATTCATTATCACAAACTTTTTCCAATGCTGCACTGTGATTGTTTACATGTTGTATTCAATAAAATCATGCGAACATATAATTTTTTTGTGTGGTATTAGACTTTGTTTGTCTACTGTCGTGACTTAGATCATGAAGATCAGAAAACATTTAAAAGACCAATTTATGCACAAATCCAAGTAATCCCAAAGGATTCTTCACATACTTTTTCTTACGTATTAGAGTCATAAGATAACAGTTGGATCAATGTTTGCTGTCAGGTTGCCCACACCTGCATCAAATAAATCCCTGTACATACAATCACTAAGGGGGTACATGATGCAAACAGGTGTGATAAATAGTGTGAGGTCATTGAGGAAAACTCTTACTACAGCTTTTAACGAACATGTTGTTTCCTATGTAATTAAACTACATTAAATTAGATTCCAGGAATTAGAGTTTGCTAATACTGACTTAAAGATTAGGATTAATGGTCTTAATCGTAAATTGAACAATAAGGAAGGCAATGAGCCATGGAACATGTTACTTTAGCATCATAAATGGTTCCACAAATACTTCGCATAGGTGTTTCTTTCATCAACCTCCTGTTCACACAAACACCATTGTTGCTCTGTCTTCTATGCACCGCTGGCAATACTTCTCCAAAATTTAAGGTGTTAACAGCCAGTCATGTAAATGGAGGTTGCTTTTTTAGAGCTTGGCCTGTTTAGAGCAAGCCAGATGTTCTTTTTAATGATAACTGAAACAGGAGAAACCTATGTGGTGTGGCAAAGTTAGTGTTCTTTTTTCCATTAATACTCTGTGCTTCTCCCATGATGTAGCTTTTAGGTAACATCAAAACTAAGGAAGTGGAAACATTTTAAAGCCATTAAGAAAGCCAACCAAAGCCTTTTACTTTATAAGTTTTGGAACTAAGAACAATTAAAACTGCTGACCCCTTTTTCAGTTCTAAGCATTGAATTCATTTGTATACGTTAATTTATTTGGGTTGGAGACTAAACAAAAAAAATAATTTTCATTGGCTGTAACTATCCTGTCTAAAAATTCTGTGATGACAAAAATGTTTTCCATATTTGAAAACAAATTTGTGATTGTGCATGCGATGGTTTGTTCGATTGTTTATTTAGGAGCTGAACATCTGGACAGCATCAATGGCTATTTCCCGACAAGGACAGTTACAAGCGATACAGTCATACCAGGAATTTAGTTTCTCCAATTTACCTATTGGCATGTTAGGAATGTGGGAGGAAACCAGAGTCCCCCGAGAAAACCTATGCAGGCACAGAGAAGACATGCAGACTCTACGCAGAAAGAACCTTTTGTCCACAAGGAATCACATAAGACCTTCTCAATGTGAGGCAAAAGTACTAACGGCTATGCCACCATGCTACATGCGATGAGACAACACAGTAATATATAAAGAAAAAA
>JAOUQT010003740.1:0-12499 GCA_025769995.1 Xyliphius kryptos | reverse complement strand
AAGTCGGAGGCAGGGTTCAGCTTGGTGGTGTACTGGCATGCCTGGGCATTATCGGAACCTGCACTCTTCATTTTGACCCAAACCTTGATGTACCTGGTGGGAGGATGCAGCTATTTGACCCTGATTCGCACAGTCTCCCCCTTATCAGTTTTTCTAGAGATGGGTCTGCTGCTAGAACTGTGTGATTTCTGAGGCTGGTGACTCTGATTAACTTGTCCTGAGAAGCATAGGTGACGCTTGGTCTTCCTTTCCTGGGTCGGTCCTTGGGTGGGCCAGTTTCACTGTAGCGTTTGATGGTTTTGGTGACTCCACTGACTGACCTTAATTTCTTAAAGTAATGATGGCCACCCATTTTTCTTTAGTTAGCTGATTGGTTCTTGCCATAATATAAATTTTAACAGGTGTCCAATAGGTGTCCAATATTTAGTTTACAACTAAATATATATATATATATATATATATATATTTAATTGATATATATATGATGCCTGAGATGATGCCTGAGATGTTCTTCCCTGGATGTGCATGGGGAAACCCACCGCAACCCTAGTAGAGAAATAAACAGAAGATAATGGATGGATGTTAGTTGTATCTTTTTAACTTTCCCACTTACTGTCACTTTGCTGCAAAGAGTGTGAATTTCACCATGGTGGGACCAAAAAATGCTTATTTTACCTTTTCAATATTGAATTATTTACCATTAATTAATCGAATGTAGTTGTCTTGGATTTTAAAGTGTTGGTTTGTCAAAGGTCACGAGTTCATGATCTGTGTACACTGCTAAAAGGCTGGGCAGTCAGTCAAGCCAAATAGGGAGTCACTTGCAAAGCAACAGACTTCCCCAACACATCAATAAACATGCACACAGTCTGTTTCCTAACTCTATTTATCCTGAAAACAGATATGAGGTCACTTGAGGAGATGGGAAGTCATTAGCCACACAATAGCACTTCCTTTAACAGCAGGTCATTCTCACTAAAAAACTCTTCAGTTTTAAAGAAGCTCTTAGTCTGGGATTAGCAGGCTGGGAATTACACATCAGCTACAGTGTGTTTTTAATACATATTTTTTTCATTTGGAACTAATAACTGCACTGGAAAGGACACTAGGAATGGTAGGTGTATTTTTTGTCTTATTATATTTTCAAAGAGCAACTGCTGTAAACAGAAGTTTTACTGGTATCATGGTAACTAGAGACACTAGTCAAAAATGATAGATTTTTTTAGCCTGTTGTTTATTTGCTATATATCATGCATTACCCAATTTATTTTTTGATGCGAGTACCTCAAATACTGTTCACTGTGTCACTCTTAATAAGAAACTGTGTTAAGAGCTGCAGTATGTTATGTAAAAATGCCTGAGGAAATGTACTGTGCTGCATCTGAGTCTTAAAAGCACTTGCAGTCCTGTTGTGCCGTGAATAAATCGAATTGTTTTCATATATCTTATTTTTCTTTTTGTTTTAATTGTCTTGTTACAGTTTGTATGTCTGTAGAATAATGTGTCTGGTTATGGTTGTTTTGTTCCCTTATGTGGTCGCTGTAATGCTCTCAGCAAGTCTGATTAGATATGACAGAAGTATGGCTGCAACTGTGCAGTCTGTCAGCTCATGGTCCTTCACATATATGCCATCTTATGCAATGCCAACTTCATTGTTGTATCTTCTTTTTTGTTTAGGGTTGTACTGAGAGCTCTGCCTTGATTATGTATAATAAATGTTGTATGTTGCACTCTTATCTATAGCGATGAATAGATAAAATTCAACTCAATATTTTTTTGTGGGGGAATAGCAGATTCGTATAACTCATATGGTAATTAGGAAACAAGCTTATGATTGTTTTGGCATTTTGTTACATAACTTTATGATGGTTTGAGCACATCTGGCCAACTTTTAAGTTAACTTTAATTAAGATGTTTAGTTTATGCAGCTATTAAACAATTATTCTATCTATCTAACACAGTAAAGCTAGAGAAGACTCTAAGAAGTGTTTTTCGTTAGCTGCTTTCTCAGTTCATAATGTCAAAGGAGGTTTATTGGTGAAGATCAAATTGAGATCTGAAGGATCAAAAAAGTGTTTGTGTGAAATCAAACACACTCTGGAATAATAATTTATTTACAAATCTCAATGCCATTTGTGCATCACTATCACAAAGATCCGGTTTCACATTGTTTTAAATGAGCCGGTCAACTAAGCCTATGGTGTATTTTGATAGTGTTTTGTAGTATTCCAAGGTTAAAAAAACACTTTGACATCAACAGCATTGTTGGTAAAAGGTACGTTGTGAATTGTGCTTTGACAGTGTTTTGTTGCAGCCAGTGATAAAGCTACTGGGATCCTTAGTCTTTCAGCATTACAGAGTACTTTGCTGCTACAATGCAGGAGCCAGATTTAAATTCTATTTGACAAGCTCTGTTCTTTCATAAAAACTGTTTGGATCAATATCTGGAGTGTTTTAACTCCATTCTAAGTTATTTTTTAGCTAGATCTATATAACAAAGCTCTTAAAATAAACAGCTATCCACCTTAAACAGCAGTTATAGACATGCATGAAAAAAGATTCGCCATCACTCCGATTCCATCCCAAAAATTACATTTTGTACCCTAGCATCGCTCTGTCCTCTTCCTCTACTGATTGCCCATGGTCTTCCCTGATTTGCAGAGAAGATCACCTAGCCTCTGTTTAACCTTAAGATCATTACTTAGCCTCCTTGCTTAATTTGAGACATCATTTCTCTTTAATGCTCCGTCATGGACGTTACTTCTCCTTTATGCTACTCTGTCATAGTTTTTTTGCCTCCTGGTTACACTAATGTCATCACTACCAGCTTTGCTTACCTCTCTTGGGTTTCTCTGTCCTCTGGCTTCACAGTGGCTCTAGATTCAGGGATTTTCTTTTCCCACCTATAGAGACCCTGGATCTCTCCTACCTGAAGCCAGTTACCTGCCATCATCTCCAGAGAACGAGAGAAAGTCAGCTGGTAGGTTTCTGCTTTTGTCACCAGGGGAAAAGAGTGACCTAAGACATGAGACACCAGATTCTGTCCCCACAAGGATTTGTTAAAAACATCTGTGGCTTTTGATCAAGAGTTTGCCAATGCTGCGGGCTGCTTAGCTCCAGCATTCTGTGTTTAGCATCCTTGTGGACTTGGTACTCCTTCTTCTGAGACCCCTACTCACAGTTTTGACTGGTAAAAAGTAGACAGCCAGTGCTGGACATTTAAACAGCAGCTGCAATGTAAACAAAAATATGTGAGCACCTCTTCGCTGTTCATGGTTTGTTCATGGTTGGTCTCAGCACTCCCAGTGTTTTTTTACTTTTTCTTTCATGCAGACCATCATGCTTCGGGGGACTGGGTTAGTGCACAGCGTCCCGACACTCTGGGTGACCACAGGCAGCAAAGCGCTGCTAAACATGTCAGTGGGAGTGGGTGGTATGTGGTAATCCACAATATTTGCTGGCAATTATTTGGATCCATGGTGTACACAGTCTGAGGTAAATATCTTGTTGCAAGCAGCAGCATACCACCTGAGATATGTCTTCATTTATAGAGGTCACTTATGCATCTGAGAAATTGTTGTTGGATGTGTACGTTGCCTGAGAAATTTTATGATTTATCATGTTTAAATAAGCATGGTTTTTGCCTCATGTTGCCACTCTTTTCCTAATATAGCTCATCCAACTTAGGATTTACAATTTCAGGACTGCCCTAAGTTTCAGTCACGAATGTATGTATTTGGAAAAGAAAAAAATTTATACTAGAAGCTTTAAATGATAAAACACTGTGCAATATATGGCTAAAAGTAGGTGGATCACTGGCATTGAACCTATTGTTCAACACAATATTTCAAAAGCATAACCGATCAGATGCAGTTGATCTTTTTAAAGATACTTTTGCTGTATATAAGTAAATTTTTAAGAAGTACAGATTATTTTTTTAAAGACATAAAATATCTATGAACTCATTGTACCATATATGAGGTACATGTTTCTACATGTATTGTCAATTTAATTTGTTCCACGTCCCATGTAAACGTACTTTGTAGTTCCACAATTAAGACTATACTATATGTGTATTATGCTGGTATGAATGGATCAGACACAGCAGTGCTGTTAAAGTTTTTAACACGTTGTCTACTTACTATTAGACACAATTACCTTATTGGTCCATATTTTAATGCAAAATCTAAGAGTAACTTGAATGTTGCAAAATTCCTTTTTGTTGCCCTTTAATCCTTAATTCATTAATTATTACTAGACTTCCCACAGCATTGAATACGCTTGCATGATTGACCCCTTGCCCAGTATAATGTTGCTGGTCCTATGGGTTAGGGTTAACACTAACCCTAACCCTTCTGCCTCACCACCTATTTCACTTTTTTCAAAATTTTTTGACTATTTTTTTTTTTTTTTCAGATTTTTTTAAGGAGCAACTAGTCATGGCCAATTTATGGTGCTCTTTCCACTTTTGAGTAATAGAACATTTGTCTGTATCTCAATGATTGGCAACAATTAAGTTGCAAATACTTTGTGAATGCTTTTACCAAACTTCACAGAATGCTTTCCCTGTAACACCATAAGAAACTATTTTATGCTATTAAGTAGGCATTAACCAACTGACATGAATTATAGGGGCAGTACTGCCTTTTAGATATTGACCGATTTAGATATTGACAGAAAAAAAGCTATTTTGTTTTTACATACATTTTTGCATTTTCTTTTATTTTTGTGGTCACTACTTTTTCCTTTCTCTTTTCACTTTATTACACAACTGCATTAATCTTTTGGATTTCTTAGTTTGTGTGGATTACTTGGGTTGTTATCAGTACCTGGTTTTAGTTCAAAACCCCCATCAGAAAAATATCAATTGATAAATGTGTTGATGCTTTTAATACTTATTTTTCACCACCATTTTAATATCCATGCTCTGCTAAGAACCATTCACCATCAAAATAAGCGAAAGGCGTGTAAACATCATAAACAGGTCACCTGCCCCTTTGCATGTCACCCAGCCAGACTCAGAGATAATTAAACTGGGCAACAGACATTTAACATGTGGATTAATTAATTTTATTGTTTTCAGTTTTTGTGTCTGTTGCATCTACATATGAAGCTGGTAAAGACAATACACTGCAGATAAAAATTTTAAGACCAGTTAAAAATAGCAAGAATTTACATTTTGCACTACGGGAGACTACTGGGAAAGTTGCTCCAAGTATTGAAGTTGGCTTCACGAAGAGCATCCACTGTCTGAAACTGATGTTCATTTTTGTAAACTTCCCTTGCCATCCATCCCCAAATGTTTTCTATTGGATTTAGATCAGGGAAACAAGCAGGATGGTCCAAATGAGTGGTTATTCTTCTGGAAGAAGTACTTTGTAAAGAGGGCATTGTGAACTGCACCTTTGTCCTGTTGACAGACCCAGTCATTACCACACAGATGAGGGCCCTCAATCATGAGGGATGCCCGCTGCAACATCTCCATATAGCCAGTCATCTGATGTTTATTGGTCAACCATTTGACATTTTTATTCCATAACCCTCAAGATCAATAAAAAAATGTGAAATGCCTGTCTTACTGCAACCAACCTCAGCAGCAATGGTACATTGTGAGAGGCCTTGCTTATGCAGCTCAACAACCCTTCCACCTTCAGAGTCAGTGAGCTTTTTTGCTTTTGCCATCAGAAAGTTTTGACAGTTCAAGTTTAAGTAATTTATTTATATTGCGCTTTTTACAACAGTGTGTTTTCACAAAGCAGATTTACAGAGTCTAAAGCCTAAACCCCCAAAGAGCAAGCCGAAGTAATATTGGCAAGAAAAAACTCCATGTTAGAATGTTATTTTATAGGAAGTAACCTTGGGAGGACCAAGGCTCAGGACTAATCTTGCTTAAGCGGCCGGGCAGTATCAGTGTAGGACAGCCATGTACACATTGTGTATAGGTCAGTCCGTGTGTCCATATAGTCCAAAAATTATATAAACTATATGAGTCCATCCTCCAGGACTGCAACGCTGTCAGTCCAACAGAAGTCCATGTTCCTTTCCATAATCATCGTATCCGCAGTGCTCCGGCAGTGCCATAGACAAGGAGACGGGGACTCCTCAAGATAACACCTCATGAAAACAGACAAGGAACAGTTACAGGTAATAAAGCACCGTAATTATGTAATACATGTAGTATGATTGACACACAGTGCAGCATGTGACATAACTAACTAGAGCAGCCAAACTAAAAGGGGCAGATACTGCGGACTATACTAAGTCGAGAGGGCCCCCCGGAAAGGCATCATTTTAGCACTACTGTTTCAGCTAAAAAAATCATGTTTGAGTATAAATACTGTTTGGCTCAACAAATTGGCTTATAAATGTTGTTGTCTCTTGCGCCAATTTTTTCCTTTAGCATTATAAACCTCTACTTAGAACCCCTTCAAGATTTCTTGCAATTTTTTTAACTGGTTTTAAGATTTTAATCAGGAGTGTATAATGTGATTACAAAACCATTTAACTTCTTCACAGTAAAATCCAAACCAGTAAAGAGCTTGTTAAAAGGTGAGCAACACTGTGCTGTCCTTTATAAATAACATTTTATATGGCCTGATATAATTTAGAACAAATAATCTGTGAACATATACTGTACTTAATCATTGTCTGTTTTTAATTATTTAAATAAATCGCAGGATTATTTAATCTGCCAACTAGTTTTTTCCTGGTTGAGCAGCATATGCCTAACTAATAGACTTCACTGGGTAATAAAGCCCTCCTGTGGTTTTTATGATTTCCTTCATCGCATTGCTAAAAAAATAAAGTCAAGGTCATGAATAAAGCAGACTGAGTAAGCACATTCCTGTCTAGATTTAAAACTGTGCTGTGCCAGGAAAGAGACCCTGGCAAACACTCAGTATTCAGAGTCATGGAACATTGCGGACACAGCCTTACACTTCTCTATATTTATTATCAATGATTTCTTTCTAATTGGGCCTATTATCACTTTACACCTAAACTGGAAACATGTTTAAGCAAGATGTGTCTAAAAGTTGTGGTTGTGATACCACATAATAATGACACCTAGATTATTTACATATGAACTTGGTCTAACAGAAAAGTAATCAAAACTGATCAGTTTGTAAAAACACAAAATGCATCAGAGTTAAACAGTAAAATGTATAGAAAAATAATTATTGTTTCTTGGGTCAATTAAAGAAATAAGAAATTATTTTATCCTGAGATCCAACCAAAGGTAAATTAGTTTTAATCAGAATTTGTCAAAAGAAAATTACCTGACATCCATCCTTTAACTTTTTTTAAACGGCCCCTCAATCTTGCAGATTAAATAAACATTATCCGTTTAGTAAAGTAATGATTTGACACTATAATTTAAAATAAATATATAGGGGCCTTCCAACTGTGATATGATTATATATAGATACTTAAATAAAATTTGAATATCATGAAAACGTTGATTTATTTCAGTAATTCCATTCAAAAACCTTTATATTCTATTTAATATGCACGGACTAATATATTTCTGATTATTTTGATGATTATAACTGCTGAAGTTTTTTTAGAAATGTTAGCCAACTGAAGAGTATGAACATGAAAAGTATGAGCACGTACAACAATCATTGTTTAGTTGGGGCTCCTCTGGCCTGGATTACTGCAGCAATGCAGGGGAGTTTATCAATCTGTGGCATTGCTCAGGGGTTATGTGAGCCCAGGTTGCTCAGAAAGTGGCTTTCAGCTATTCTGAGTTGTTGTGTCTGGCTTATTACATCTTCCAATTTACAATAACTTATATATTATATTTGGTTAAGGTCAGGTCAATTAGAAACAGGGATGGTCCTTAAACCGGGTGTAAGAAGCGCACGGCGCTCCTTCCCTTCGTTTGCCCTTGTTTAGTTAATTAACTTCATTTGTGTTTAATTAGTTAATTAACTATCCCCTTTGTTATTGGTTTACGTTCAGCATGTGACAGGGACCCTCTTATTATTTAGTCTTGCCCTTTCTGTCTCATCCCTGTCGGTGATTGTCTATTATTTGTAGTTGTTGCGTTCGCGTGTCTTCATTTCCTATGTGTCTGCGTGGTCCGCGACACTTATTAAAAGATCCCTTTTTCACCCTCGTCTGGCAACCTGTTCCTTCCAGCTCGCCGCTGCGAGCTCCCTTTTTTTTTCTAGTAGATGGCTGCATTGACCTTGGACCACAGAAAACACTATGGACTAACACCAGCAAATGACAAGGCAGCCCAAACCATTACTGACTGTGGAGATTTAACACTGGCTACAAAGCAACATAGCAACATTCTCTGCGTCTCCTCTCTTCCTTCACAACCGCACCTTGATTTCCAAAAGAAATGCAAAATTTACTTTCATCATAGAACTTTGGATCACTTAGCTACAGCTGCAGGTGAGATGCTTCTATTGCTCTCTTATGTTCAAGAGTGGCTTGACACAAAGGATGCCACAGCTGACACCTATGTCTTACATACATTTGTGCATAATGGTTTTTGAAGCACTGACTCCAGCTACAGTCCACTCTTTGTTAATCTCGCCCACAGTTTTGAATGGGTTTTGTTGGACAATTCTTTTCAGGGTGCGATTTTTCCTATTGCTTGTGCACTTTTTTTGGCCACATATATTTCTTTCCTTGGATTCTTTATTAATGTGCTTATTAATGTGCAGACACAGAGCTCTGCACAGCCAGCGTTTTTTAGCAGTGACCTTTTGTGTCTTGCAAGGTGTCAGTGGCCGTCTTTTGGACTGTCAAGTCATCACTTTTCCCCATTATTGTGTATCCTACAAAAATAAATTACAATTAAAAGAAAAACATTACTAATCTGGTTTTGCATGTGACAAAAAAATAAGACCGATACACTGTTGGGAGAACTTTCACCAGTAAAATAATACGTAATGTTTCTTTTGTAATGAGGACTGAGTTATGGGTAAATAAATTCATTCAAATTATTACAACTAAATTATACTGTTCCACCCAACTTTGTCACCACACATTGCTTTGGCAACAGAAATAAACAGGTCTGTGT
The DNA here is from genome assembly GCA_025769995.1 of Xyliphius kryptos. Taxonomy (NCBI): domain Eukaryota; kingdom Metazoa; phylum Chordata; class Actinopteri; order Siluriformes; family Aspredinidae; genus Xyliphius; species Xyliphius kryptos. The sequence goes on along the minus strand of JAOUQT010003740.1, from coordinate 3,462 downwards.
AGTGGGATTACATTTGTCATGTCACAGCCCTACAGATACATGCAACAGTAACTTTTGTTTAGCCCAAACTGATTATCCTGGCAAAAAGAAAAACATAATGGAACCTCCAACCTGTTTTTTTAACGACAGTGGAATTAGAGGCCTTGCTGAAAAGCATGTGAACTTTTCTCTCCCAGGCAACTAAAACTGTTCAGACTGGTGCTTCTTCAGTATCATGCCATCTATCTAGAACCAGTATTAAATTAATTCATTAAATTCAACATTTAAAGTCATCTTTGCTCCTTCTAATACACAGCATTTTCTGCTTTATATTAAATGACATTTAATTAATGTCTTAATAATAATAATAATAATAATAATAATAATAATAATAATAATATATTTTATTCATAAAGTGCCTTTCAAGAGACTTGAGGCCACTGTAGAGTAAAAAATACACTAAAAACACAGAATGCATTAGAGTAAAACAGTGAAATGGAAAGAAAAAGAATTATTGTTGCTTTGGTCAATTAAATAACATAATAACATGAGTTTAAAATAACTTTAGCATTTTAAAACTAACAGTCATCAGAATAATGATTTTCATACTTTTGGATCATCAACTAAAACATACTGTAAGTGTTTTTAAAAAATCCAGAAAAATAACCATGGTACAGTACATACATATTTTTTCATATCTTGTTTAATTATTCCAAAAATTAGATCATAGCTGATAACAGATAACATTGTGGACAGTTTTGTTTGAAAAAGCACATTTGTGAACCCATTATTTATTTATTACTTAAGGACTTTTGTGAAAATCACCTTAATATGGTCAGTATTCTGTTTTCATTGCACACATACAAGAGCTCTTCGAAAACAGCCATATGTGTCCTAAGGATTTCCTGCTCTTGACTTAACCTAGCACACTTGGAAAATATCTGGCTGAACAATGCCTGTAGTTTCTCAACTACATGTTTGAATTTCCATGAAAGAAAATAGGGAAAGTGAAGTTTTAACCAAAAAAAAAAGTCTAATCAAAATATCTTGTAGTAGTCCTTCGTGTGCTATATTTATCTGGTTTCATTTCATTTAAATTACATAAGAAGTATTATTTAGATTTGTTCATATAAAAATATTTTGTAATAATGTAAAATTGCTCTGTAATAACAAACAAATGTTAGCATCAAATTTTGATTGCTTTAAGGTGAAACTTGCTCTGTGTGTCACAATAAAATTTTTTATTCCATGTAACACATATGATGCAAGTCGACAATAAAGTCTCCTTTAAAACTTGAATTAAAATTCCTTACCATTACACACAAACTGCCAGAACATTACAACCCCCTGTTTACCACTGTGCTTGTGCTGTTTCACTAAAGATCTTTTAAAATTCCATATGCAAAATCCATATGTCTCCAGTAAATGTTCGTATTAATTGCATGTTTGCTTAACTCTTGTAATGTAAAGTGATGTTTTGATAAAATGAACAGTTTCTCTTTAGGACCACCTTCAATTTTCGAAACAACTGGCCTATCCAGTGACAATCAGGCTTACACTTCCATACTGCACAATATTTTAGTTTGTTGCACTTTTTACATCCATTATTATATTGGTATTACTGCTTTCTCTGTAAATTAACATAATTATTATATTCTCAGTGCTGTCTTTTTATCTCTATGTGAAAGAATTTTACATTGTACAGTGGGCAACCCTTAATTTTCATGATTTTTCCTATAAACAATTGGTTGTTCAGATTAGCAATTTTGGTTAAGTATAGCATATAGCAGCCGAAAACAGTGATGAAGTTGAAAAAAGAAGGTAAAAGAAGTTTGCAGGATTTACAGAAATTGTGCAAAAGTTGTGGAAAAAAAAATTGTGGAAAAGAACTTATTTTGGGTGATAGTTTGGTGATATACTATGTATGCAACATCAAAATGACATGCTAGACTAAATGGATTAAAAAAGTACTTCCTATAAAACCTCAAGAAGCAGAAAAAGTTTTTCTAAACATACTAAGCCTTTCCATAAGAAATTTGTGCTGCTCTCTATATAGACTGATAATATAAATCTTGAAGTGGCTCCAATCCCACACTGAAAACTTCAGTTATAGTCCACAAACTGCTATTTTAACTAATGAAGATGTTGCAGGCCGACCCATTTCTTAAGTATGACACATTAATTAAAGCTTATTATTATGCATACTTTGCAGGCATACATTTCTACTACCACATTCAAAATGAACAAATATATTTGCTTTTAATGTTGTAAAAAACATTTTTTTTTTACCCTTTTAAACATTGATTTAGCTGACACATAAAATATTTTACGAATTGTATTTTGGAAATATAAACAAATGTGTGAGGATATGCCCAGTGGAAGACTGGCACACTGTCCTGGGTATATTTGCCCGGTGCCTGAAATGTTTTACCCAGAATGGGCATTTGATGTGCATGACTTTATTTAACAATGTAGGCCACACACATTGTTAAAGTAATTACAGAATAACAGATTTAAAAAATAAGAGCCTTAATTTACTACTGCCTGATTGTTATTCGACTATTTACATGCATTCATTGTGCAAAATGGAGTTACATTTTACTGGACTCTGGTTCTATTAGTGCTTAGTCTGTTTAATCTAGTTCAGCTGTGTGTTAATTGTTTAAGTAGATCCTTTTTTAACCTGTTTCAGCTTTGTTTCTCATCATGTGACTACCTTTTGTTTGTTCAAAAGCCTTTTCTTTCTTTCCTTAAAACCTTTATTTCGTTTGGTCGTCATGCCACGTGTTTGATTCTGCCCGGTGTTCTCTGCATTGAAGACCAGCTTTGTACTTTGGACTTTTGACCAACTTTTATAAGCCATGGCATCACCAGGACATGCAGAGTGATATTTAATATATTTTAATAGATATTTAGTGTAGTGGGTATAAATCTTTATCAAGGTTGATATTCTTAAAAATACCTACACCATTTTATTCAATAAAACATTAATCTTTTTGTGTCCTTTTTACTTAGGCTTTTTTTAAAAACATCATGACAGGAAGCACATGGAACCAGGTGTATTTTTCCACACCCAGTACTGTTTATCAGTTTCCATTGTATTTAGTAATTATCTTTTGTAGAATCTTTTATGGAAAGTTGTGTTCATGGATAAGAGTAATTTCCTGATTAAACAATAGCAGTAAGCATATGCAGATTGCTTTTCATTCCAGTTCATGATTTTAGGTACACAATACAGGACTGTTTTTCTTCCCCTTAAACAGCATCAGTAGTTTTTTCTTTTTTTTTTTTAGAAAGCGGCTACATTTATATTATACTGAAATTTTTTTTTTTTTATGATACCACATAATTTTTTTTAATTGTTCTAACCCAGGTTGCTTATATAATACCATATTTACTTACTTTCAGGGAGTGGTAGCTCAGTGGTTAGGGCGTTGGACTATCAATCTAAGGGTTGGGGGTTCAAATCCCGGGTCCACTGAA
>JAOUQT010003733.1:0-12499 GCA_025769995.1 Xyliphius kryptos | reverse complement strand
TTTTAGGAACTTTAACTGAAATAGTAAGTAAGAGATGACATTGAACCAGATGTATAGAACCAGCAGAACGTTGGCATAGTGGTTAGCACAACCGTCTCTCACCGCTGGGGCTCCAGGTTCGAATCCCAATCTGGGTAGAGCATCCATGTTGTCTGCGTGGGTTTTATCCAGGTTCTCCGGATTCCTTCCACAGTCCAAAAATGTGCATTCAAGGTGAATTGACTGCTCTAAATTGCCCCTATATGGTGCGCAGTGGTCTTATTTTTTGCACAGCAAACCATATGTTCAGTGAAAGGTGTGAGAGTGTACAATCCTGCAAATGTAACGTGTAAAACTTTATCTGACTTTAAATCAAATGATTACACAACCGTTCTCTCAGTGAAGTCACTTTGTTATGTAAGAAATGAAAAGTGGTACAACCCTTTTTAGTACAACAGACTCACTGACGTTTAGTTTCGCCTCGGTCAGTCAAACTGATAACAAACCATCTCTATATTATTGACACATTCATTCATTCATTCATTCATCCTGACTCAGCACAACACCAGAGTTTACTCACCCATAATGCCAACAAACTCTCGTGAAGCATCCGTTCACCATAAAGAACTTAATTTTTACTTTGTAGGCTTCACAGATTTTTCGAGCGACCAGTCGGTAGTTTTATGTCCAGGACCACAGAAGGTGAGTGAGTGTGATGTGGCCTGAAGCCCCGGCTGATGCTTACAAAACATCACGGCTCTGCCAAAGTGCCTCTGTGGTCTGGCTGTCGGGAACCTCCTTATGATCTCCACTATACATTCATCCACCAGTCACTAAAGCCAGCGTGACACACACACACACACACACACACACACACACACACACACACACACACACACACACCACCCATTCTATGTTACCATTCTGAGGGATCAGGGCTCAGGATTGTTACTGTTGTTCATCACATGGTTTTATGAATTTAAGGTCAGGTCACTACCTTCAATTCAATTGTTTTAACCTCATCTGGGGGGGGTTCCCCATGCCCAACCAGGGAAAAAACGTTTGGTGCATTGTGCAGATATGGTGCCCCCAAGACAGGGTGCCAATCTATTGCTGGGTAAAACTTACACAGACACACACTATATGGGGCAATTTAGATCAGCTAATTGACCTTGAATTCATGTTTTTGGACTGTGGATGGGGACATGAGGAGAACATGTAAACACCACCCAGTTTCGAACCTGGATCCAGTTGGTCGAGTGTTATTAGTTTAGTGTAACTTAATTGTTTGGGAAACAGGGTCTCTGCAAACCCAGATTGAGATTCGAACCTGAATGCCCAGCGCCGAAAGGGAGCGCGTCACCTTCAGTATATTAATTTCATTTAAGAATTTATTAATTCTAGAGCAGCACGGAGTTTCCAAGTTCTCCCCGTGTCTGCGTGGGTTTCCTCCGGGTTCTCCGGTTTCCTCCCACATCCCAAAAACATGCATTCATGGTGAATTGAATGCTCTAAATTGCCCTGTATGGTGTGTGGCTGTATGTGTGAGTGTGTACCCAGCGATGGATTGGCGCCCTGTACTGGGTGTATCTGCCCAGCGCCCGAGACGTTCTCCCCTGGATGGGCATGGGTAACCCCCCCGCGACCCTCATAAAGGAATAAGAGAAAGAGAATGAATGAATGAATATTACAGGCAGGAAAAACAACCTGATATTTAGAGAATTTTATATTATTTTATGTGACATATAAATGATGTGCTCACCGCGCTGTCTGTGAAATTTGCAGAGAAGTGGCAGTTAATTTAGTTAATTGTGTTTTGCTCTTAAAATAAAATCGTTATATTTAGTAAAAGTCCCCGGTCAGTTTAGCTATCCACCAGTAAAGATGAAAGTCCTACATAAATAAATAGACAGACTGGGAATTTTGATTGTAGTTTGTTCTCTATTATGTTATAATTTATTAAAAGTAATAAAAAAAAAACAGCCAAATGTGAAATATCAAACATAACCAACCTACAAATGTGTAAACAAACTAGTAGCCCCTCATAATACACAGTACTTTTGAAGTAGCAAGGCCTGTGACCCCTGAATAAAATAATCAATTGAATGAAAAACCGTGGCCCTTGGCTGGACGAAATTTCCTCTTACTGGACCCTACTAAATTCTAATGAAAGAACCCTGGTCTAGAACAATTCCATGAGTTCCATTGGCGAATTCAGTTTACCAAGACAGCAGCTTCGGATTCTTTTTATTAGTTCCACTAGTGACAAAGACAACTTTGAAAAGAATGGCAAAACTGTCCCACTAATATTTGTGCCTTACCAAACCAGCTAAGGTCATTGTTACACTGACCAGGGAGCGACCCCAACCATTCTTTATTACATTAAGCAATACTAATGCAGATGTAGATACTTGGTCAATAGCAATGGCACCACTGTGGCATGATCTTAGATGCTCCTTTGTAATATACTAGTGAATTATAGCATCTTTGCCATTTGGAAACCACTTGGTATGTTATTTTTAAACAATTTGAAAACTTTAGACAATATTGCAAGTCATAAATTTTCACATTTGGCTACATTATAACAAACAGTTTTAGGGATTTTAGGAAAACGTACAAAATATCTGATTTCCATGGGGTAAGAAAGGCATTTGATATGGTAGCTGATTACAGATGCGTCCTACATTGTGAGATAATAGTAAATGGAGTTAAATAACAAATCTTAAGAGATTAAATCCGGTGTACACAGCGTCCCCATAAGATCCCCAACAGTACATGCACTAACTGCTTTGCACATCATAGGGCTCAAACTCCTATTAAATAAGACTGACTGTTGCTTTACCCCGACATTGGACATATTTACTCCTTTGGACGGGGATTATATACTCTTTACGAACCATCAACAAGCGGCTCAAGATGTCTCACCACCTCTACGTGGTTCAAACAGCAAAAGAAGTGATTCGTGGAGAAGAGTGGTTAGTGCCATTGTGCGCAGAGGAAACTTATATTTAGGTGGACATTGTTTTTTTGTCTGGTGTTTTTTTCCCTCTCAGTTTGTTAAATAACGTTAATTTTCCAAAAGAAGACACCAAGAAGATATAAATTATGCAAATTAACGTTTACATTGTTTGAAGGAAATGTCATCACAAGCCTGGGGTGATAAAGGACTAGTATTATGAAAAAACAAGTGTCCACAGACACTTATGAAGAAATAAAAAATAATAATAAAAAAAATTGAGTAATGCGCAGATTTTGATGGTACTACAGTATAGCAGTTTTTTCCTAACCTACTGACTGATGCTCTCTCATTTGTAAATGTAAAGGTTTTTGGGTGAGGGTGGCACGTTGGCTTTGTGGTTAGCACATTCGTCTCTATGCACAAGGGATCCAGGTTCGGATCCTGATCTGGTAAAAAAGTTCCATGGTTTCCCCATGTGGGTTTCCACCAGGTTTTCTGGTTTGCTTTCACAGTCTAAAAACATGAATTCAAGGTAAATTGGCTGCTCTAAATTGCCCCATGTAGTCCCCGAAACATTCTCCCCTGGATGGGCATTGGGAAATCCGCTCACAACCCTAGTATAGGATTAGGCAGAAGATAATAGATGGATGGATTTTGGGTGCAATGATCAAATAACAACTTTCATTTCATCCTTCTGTGCCTCAAAGGCCAAGTTGTCAATGCCATGACAATTCCGTTCTCTCTCTTTATCTCCCTGAGGTGGGTTCACAAACATAACAGTTCCAGATTCCATTAAATCCGATTGGATCTTTTTTGGCTTGATTGTAGACCTTAAATCCTTTGGGAGTCTGTGAGCCAAAAATACCAGTCCACTCAAAATAACCAAGATGGACGCCAAAATGCCCACGGCAATCCCCGCACCAACATGCTGATCATCAGGAGCTGGGGGCATGTAGAATTTTGGGGGAAAGCTGATTGTCTTGTTGGCCACGACAGAGTTCAAATTCCAAAAAAGTGGAATGAATGAGCTGATGCCAGCAAGAACCAATAACAATCCACCGATGGAAAAAGCCAGCAGTATTGGTCTGGGCTCATTAAGTCCAAAGTAAATATTCCTGAGCCCATAGATGACACTCGAGTTTCCAAAAAAGCCCAAGATAAAGGCAAGCAGCATGAGCGCCTGTGCTGCCATGATCTCATTTGGTATGAAGTTGTCTGTCAGTTGCATCCGTTCGCAGTACATAAATTTGTATTCGGAAGTGAGGAGGACGTGGGAGAAAAAACAGACCCGCCAGATACCCACCCACGCATGGCCGGAAGTGATGACGGACAGGTCGTACACATCCCATACCCTCCACTGGACCAGACCAATGGATACAATAATGAGGATCCAGCCGACTGCACCCACCAGAAATCCCGCAAACTGGGCATGAGCAGTGTGTACCAGGTAGGGCATGATACACACGGGATTTCAGCTCTTATTCTGCACTCCAAACCACTTGATCCATTGATAAATCAAAGTGATCGTCCTGGTTACCGGTCATCTACCCATGGATGTGTTGCGGGAGCCCCACTTGCTTGCAGAACTCGGTTTCCTCCAACCCCACCCTGTTTCTATGGAACCTGAAAGAAACAAACATAGATGAAGACATAGGGGAGAGTGTTGAGTTTAATTAAGAGAAACACAGCAGGCTTGTGAAAAAGCGCTTTACAAATGAGAGAACAATACAAATCAGTAATTAAGCAGAAACCAGCTACACTGTAATATCAAACCTGATCATAATACGAAGTGTTTGAGTAGGAGATGTATTTTCAAATGTTTCTTTTAAATGCTGAATGAATGACTGAAATGAATGCCTATGGTGTGAGAACTGGTACCACTGAGTTTAAATCACCAGGCAGCATTCATCACTGGAGCGCAGTGAATGAGTTGGATACATTTTTGGAAACATGGATTAAAGGTAAAAGGGGGCAAATCCAGAGATTGTCTTGTGGGACAGAGTCAGTACCTTGTACTAAATGCAGTAGCAACAGGGCGCCGATGGAGAGATAGGAGGAGTGGCGTGACATGAGTTCGCTTGGGCTGGTTGAACACAAGATGGGTTGCAGAGGCCTGATTGAGGAAGCTGGGAGATCGGAAAGCAATGCATTACAATAGTCCTATCCTGGCTCAACCGGGATAGGATGAGGATTTGGAATAGCAGCCGAGTAGCCTGTTCAGTTAAGAAAGTTCTGATCTTCCTGATGTTCTACACAATTAATCTGAAGAAACATGCAGTTTTAGTGACCTGATCAGATAGCTTCAGATTGAAGAGTTTAACCAAAGTTACAAAGCGAGTCATTTGGAGAGATTGTAGAGCCATCAAGGTCAGTTCCTAATGCATTGAGGTTTGAGCTGGAATTATAAGAAGCTGGTTTTTGCCAAATTTAATTTGAGATGTCAGGCCTTCATCCAAACAGATGTCGGTGGGGCAGGCGGATATCTGATTTGAGATATCTTTACGATGATGATGCATGATTTAATCGATGAGCTCTAATTATACATAACATTCATGTAGAGTGGGACGTGAAGGAATCCTAGGCTTGTGGTTATGAAACCAGTCTTTTGACCTGAAGGTCCCTGGTTGGATTCCTGGTCCAATCAAGTACTATGGCTGAAGTGCTAGGGCACTTAACCCTAATTGCTTCCCAAGGCTGTCCACTGCTTTGGGCATGGATGGGTTAAATGTGGAGGACAAATTCCTCGGTGAATAAGCATTGTATGAAAAATTAATCACTATCATCATGTGTACTATAGTGTTCTTAAGTCATGTATGATAGATGCAGATATCTATATTGCTACTGACCCAAATGGACTTTTGTAATATTCATTTATTATCTTCCACCTTGAATCCATGTTTTTGGACTGTGTGAGGAAACCGGACTACCCTGAGTAGACCCACACAGACATGGAGAGAACATGGAAACTCAGATTGGGATTTGCACCTAGAATCCCCAGCGCTGACACTAAACCAGCATACTTTTGTAAGATTATTATAACTTATTCTTAAACATGCTGGTGCATAGCAAAATCACTACAAGAACTCACTGGAATCTGTCTGCAGTCTGTCTGGTGGAGCACTTGGCAGCAGTGAAAGGGTCATTAACATGATATCAGTCTGTGGGACAAACAATCTAAAGGGTTATTACAAAAACCAAAGGAGAGTTATATCAGGCATCAAGACTCGCAGATAACAGTAATAATAACAATGGTTAACAAAATGTCTGTCAGTTATTATGTCTGCATTTCGTCTGATATCATTCACTTGTTTACTTTTCACTAACCACTTAATTAGTGCTTTAAAGAACAGGGGACTCCAGACGACTCTAATATTGTATATTAACATGACCTTCTGCTTTTATGAGATCATTTTAAGTTTGTAGAAGGTTAACCGGCCGCATGTATTGCTATTCCCTGACATCAACCCATCACGGAGTTTAATGTGGTGTTTGCATGTTCTCCCCATGTCTGGACTAATACTTCCATAATACAAAGCTTTACAAATTGGTTGAATTGAAGTTATTAATCTGCTCCAGGGGTTAAATGTGTTATTCTGCTTTTTCAACACAGGGTAAAAAAGAAAATTTGAATTTAACACTTAAAAAATACATTGTATTGGAGTATTCCCAGTGCATTGTGGGTAACTACAGCTCTTATGTATTTGGCCGAATCAAAGTAAAGTTCATGTTGATGGTTAGTAGTCCACCAACGAGGCCCCCTGGCTGTAGGATGTGGCGTCACATGTAAGTTATTGTATTTATTATACACAGGTTCTTCTGTTTAATTTAGCTGTTTTCATTTTATATTATTTAGTGTTTACTGATTTTATTTAATAATAGACTGCTTATTAACATTGTATTGTTGAGGAGGTTGCTGGAGAACATACCAGTTCGCAAGGCAAAAGCTGAGGAAACCACATTTTTACCTAGTTTTGCAATTATTATTAATTTAGTCTTTTTTAGACTGCAGCAGGACACCAGAGCAGCCAACTAATAGCCTGAGACAAAGGGAGAAAATGCAAACCATACAAAAAGGTCCCTGTCCATCCTTTCTGTGAATCAAACCTTGGTTGTTCTTGTTGTGAACTGAGAGCAGCAACAACCATTCCACCATACTATCTTTAATTTAACCTAATTTGCTCAATTAAGTCGAAAATAATGTTTTTCTATCAGTTCACTGTCTGGGCAGCATGGTGGCTTAGTGGTTAGCATGTTTGCCTCTCAGCCCCGGGGATTTAAGGTTCGAATCCCAATCTGGGTGGAGTGTCCATGTTCTCCCCATGTCTGCGTGGGTTTCCTCCAAGTTCTCCAGTTTCCTCCCACAGTCCAAAAACATTAATTCAAGGTACATTGACGGCTCTAAATTGCCCCTATAGTCTGTGTGTGCCCTGTCCTGGATGTCTACATTAATTATCGTTTTTTTCCTGAACCATACCCCATCGTTTATAAAATGAATGTTGGGAAATCCCTTAGTCAGGATGCCAGCCTATTTAACTACCCCCCGAAACACACACACTGTCATTATTTGGTCATTTAGAAGACGCTTTTATCCAAAGCAATTTACAAATATACCACTTAATGGTTGGTGGCAGAACATAGGGTTATACACACAATCCCAGGAGCAATGAGGATTAAGGGCCTTGCTCAAGGACCTAATTGGTAACTTCAGTGGACCTAGGATTTGAACCCATAACCCTTAGACTGCAAGCCCACCATCTTAACCACTGAGCTACCACACCAACTTTTTCTACACACACAATCTTATATATGCAGTCATTGAATTATGGAAGGAATACAAATAGACATGGGAGGAACATGCAAACTTTACACACAGAGGACCTTGTCGTCCTTATGTTGGAACCAACCCCAGAACCTTTTCTTAGTAAGCAGAGACTGCTAATGACTACTCTACAGTGCTAAACAATGACAGAAAAATATCTTTTTATCTGTAAAAGTACATTTGACCGGCCCCAAGTGTCATTGTAATTGAAAATTGAAATCTTTCACATAAAACTACCACTTTTTTTTTGTCGTCTAAGTGTTAAGTAAATCGTGTAAGTATGTATTTTTTCACTATAACAGCAGATTACTTTACCTGAACTAGACATAAGGACATCATTGCCACTATTATCAGATACCTGTTTAAACCTCTGAATGACTTAAATCATCAAAAACTCCAAATCATATTAAAAAGAGCATTGTTATCTTCATTTAAAACAAAGAAAACTGAATTTAAGAGTTATTTACCTTGAGATGATAAAGATGTTTAACGTAGCACCTGAAAGAGTAAAGCCCTACTTCCTGTTCTAAGACTTTCAGGGTAAATACGGAGAATTATAATTCTGTCAATGATTGTCAGAACATGGTTACTCCTCACAGATGCTGGGTATGGCATCCTCAATAAAAGCTTCACACGCTGCCGCTAGGAGGTCAAATGTTACAGAGGGCTTAGAGATAAAAATCTCAGAATAGCAGAGGTCTGTAGTTCAGTTGCTGCTGGTTAAATAGTATTATAAATCTTTTGCCTGGAATCTTTGTGTGTCAGGTGAGTAACGTCAGAAGAGGAACAGCGGCACATCCAGTGGAGTAGAATTGGATGAGAGCCTGATATTGCTACAGGTTGCATCACTCACTACTGGCAAACACAATAGTGGAACTGGTAAAGACAAACAAGCACTTCTTTCTTTTAACACCTAAAGTCTTAACACAACTGAAAAACACAGTAGGTTCAGAACTACGCCAGTGAATGTTCATGTTTATTACTGAAGGAAAGACAAAGTAATTGCTTATACTACTCATCGTGTGGTTGTTCAGTAACCTGACTACACCCTGTCTTTTTAATGTTTTATAATTTCTCCAGGAAGCTTTTGAAAAAATCGTTCTGTCATTAAATCAGAATCAGGGCACCTCCCACAATTACACTATTATATGCTTTTTACGTCATATGTTTGGATTTACTGCATTTTACCCCAAACTCAATTAGTATACGCATCTGTTGGACTCCTAACTAATCCAAGAATGGCTACAGGCCTTATGTTTTGTAACACATGCGGCAACAATTATCAGCATTCACAAGCTGATTTACAAATGATCAACTGCCGTAGTCCCCATCTTTTTACCAAACAGCAGCAGCTAAAAGTAATTTGTTCCCGTGGGTTTTCTCCGTGTTTTCCAGTTTCCTTCCACAGTCCAAAAACATGGATTAAAAGTGAATTGGTTGCTGTAAATTTCCCCAAATAGTGTGTATGAATGAGTATGTTTGCCCAGATTGGTGCCCTATGCTGGATGTATCTACCCAAGGCCTGAAACATTCCTTCCTGGATGGGCATGGGGAACCTTCCCATGACACTTGTATAGGATTAAGTGGAAGGTAATGGATGAATGGATGGATGTCCCATTATTTTGCCTAGGAGCGCATGTCATTTAGTTTAATCTTAGGTAAACATTACCAACCTTAAAATAAATAATATATTACAAATTAAGCTTTTTAAAAACTTTTACACTCGATGAACTCCAGTCTCGATTGACTGGGAGGTTGCAGGTTAACAACTAGTACTGATGCTCTGCAAAGACTAATCACACTTACCACATTCTGGACCAAAATTGAATTCTAAGTAAAAAATTAAATTCTTGATATCTATATAACATGTTAAAAGGTTTTAAGAGTTCATGTTTTCTTGGTTAAAACAGTTAAAACTATGAACATTGCAGCAGCTGCTGAATATGACAACATTCTTTGTGTTACCTTTTGTGTAGTTACTGTATTTAGTCTTTGTAGTGCAATATAAATTGTGTGTAGCAGTCACCAGGCTTTTCGAACCATAAACTCACAATTGAATTCAGACTAGTCAGATTATTGAAATATCACTTTCACAAATAAATTACGCAGCATAATACTTGTAGGTCACCGATGTACCTGCTATAGACAAGGTCTCTAGAAAGAAAAAGGTCAAATAATACATTTTGCAGTGGAAAAGGTCACAGAATTCAGTTCATCAAGTCAATTCTGCTTCAGAAGTCAATATAAATATGGTCAAGACATCTGGACCACACATTTATCCAGAAAGATGAAAACCAAGATTTTCTTGTTATGCAGTTAGACACCTTAAAAAAAAAATTAAAGTCCAATTTAAGTCATCTGTATGGTCAGATACCAAGGTTAATATTCTGTCTCACAGTTGAGGTTTAAATCTAAGGCTCTGTGAAGCCACTGGATTTTTTTGTACATCCGAAAGATTTAAAAGTGTGTGGAGAATTTTGACATTCTGATTCACACCACAACATTATGGTTGGGATCAAAACACAGGATCAGTCCTGATACAGAACTCTTAAAGCAATGAGGCCTGGCTCAAAAACCCACATTGGTAATTTTCTGGTGAACTTAGGGTTTAAATGCCCAGCCTTCTGACCTCAGACCTTCAAACACACTGACCAATGAGCCTATATTTGATTGAACTGAGATCAGGGCTTTAAGCAGACAAGCCCATGTTTTAAGACTCTGTCTCTGAATGTTTTAAAAGATACAAAACATCCTACTAGGGTCAAAATATTTTAGCTCTAAATAGCTAAAAGTTTCCACGTCCTCCCCGTATCCTCATGGTGTATTTGCCCAGTGCCCCAGTAGTTCGCCCCTGTATGGGAATGGGGAACCCCACGCAACCCCCGTAGAGGACTAAAAGGAAGATAGTGAATGAATGAATGAATGAATAACACAGACCTTAACTGGAAATCAAGGGCCTAAGCAGAACACTGAAGACCATCTCCTGTGTAAAGACTAACCACAGAATACACTGTTATCTCTATTTTACAAGTCTAGGTTCAGTTTTTCTTTGTTTTAAGAGAAGATAAATTATTATCATTGTACTTACAATATTGACTACAATATCTTTTTTTCTATTTAAACCGTTTAAACTGTGTAGTTACTACAGTTAAAAGTTTTAGGCTCCATCAGTTTTAAGTTTTATACTGACAACAAATTTCCACTTCCACGTTCTGTCACGTTCTTCACCTTTCAAAGGATTGTACTTCCAGAAAAACACCTATTAAAAGGTTCTGCCAGCAATCGATTCAGATTAAAAAAAAAAGCTCAGAATTTAGTAGCGTAGTCTCTGTTCCAGCGGTAGGCTGTCCTTCAGACACTTCAGCTGCTCCTCTCCCAGGTCGATCCGGTCCTCCAGCTTACGATGTTCGATGATGAGGGCCGACTTCATCTTTACAAAGTGCTGGTAGTCAGCCAGACGCTCTTCACTCAGGTTGTTGGCCAGGATATCATAGACCAAGCGCTCTCTTCTGTCCAGGTTCTCCTTCAGTTCTTTGGCATCGTCATGTTGGCGAATAAGTACTTTACGTTTCTCAGTTAGAGTGAGCTGTATGACATACAGACAGTCAGTTAACACAATGACTAAATGTACTTACAAACATACAAATATTCTTAAATCCACAATACAACCAAATTTTCCCTTTCTGCAAAACCACATAGATACGAAGCTAGCTGCATCTGAAATCAGTAGAATACTATATTTCAGCTAGTAACCACTGTTTAACTGGTAAAGCAGGATCTTTGAATAAGCATATAATATGAGATCTTTATTGTCATTAAACTTTTATTTGGTAGGTCTCAGTGAGACCAGCAGCAACAATAATTTAAAGATAAAATATCAAAACATATTAAAAAAGAAATAATAAAATATAAAAAAATAAAATATCTCGGTACAGCCTAAAAGAGGTAGTAATTGTTATTATTATGCAAATATATACACATGGCAGCATGGTAGCTTAGTGGTTGACACGTTTGCCTATTTGTGGAATCTGAGTTTCCATTTTCTCCATTTGCTCCCACAGTCCAAAAACATGGATTCATTGTTAATTGGTTGCTCTTAATTGCCCCTAAATAGTGTGTGTACATATGTATTTATGTATGTGCAACCCCTCCCCCATCCTATAGCAAGTGGCGTGCGGGTAGAATGAAAAGGATGACGTGAGGCGCTTTGCGTCTTCCTAAAAAACTATTTGCCTCTGTCGCTTCAGCTTGCTCTATGTGGGTTTAGGCTCATAACACTGTAAATCTGCTTCGTGACAACGCACCGTTGTAAAAAGTGCTATATAAATAAATCACTTGAACTTGCTTGTCAACAGCAAAGAGGACATCTGACTAAATGTGTCTGATCCCGCAACGCCGCTTTGATACCAATTTTTAATCAAGACGGAAATAAGGAAAGTTATCTTGCCAAACAAGCAAATCAGTGAGTGACTTCAATTAAATCTGCCTGTAAAAATGGCTCTACCTGAGCGTAGAACAGGTGAGAGCTAGTTTAGGATTAAGAAGAAAAAAATGGCTGGATGGACATAGAACACTGCTCAAAAAAATAAAGGGAACACTTAAAACAACACAATGGAAATCCAAGTAAACCACACTTCTGTGAAACCAACCTGTCCAGTTAGGAAGCAACACTGATTGTCAATCAGTTTCACTTGCTGTTGTGCGAATGGAACAGACAACAGGTAGAAATTAGAGGCACTTAG
>JAOUQT010003726.1:0-12499 GCA_025769995.1 Xyliphius kryptos | reverse complement strand
CTGTTCCCACAAAGTTGGGAGCATGGAATTGTCCAAAATGTCTTGGTCTGCTGAAGCATTCAGAGTTCTTTTCACTGGAACTAAGGGGCCCAGCTCCTGAAAAACAACCCCACACCATAACCCCCCCTCCACCAAACTTTACAGTTGGCACAATGCAGTCAGATAAGTAACGTTCTCCTGGCAACCGCCAAACCCAGACTCGTCCATCAGATTGCCAGATGGAGAAGCGCGATTTGTCACTCCAGAGAACATGTCTCCACTGCTGTAGAGTCCAGTGGCGGCGTGCTTTACACCGCTGCATCCCACGCTTTGCATTGCACTTGGTGATGTATGGGGTTTTGATGCAGATGCTGGACCATGGAAACCCATTCCATAAAGCTCTCTGCGCAACGTTCTTGAGCTCATCTGAAGAAGTTTGGAGTTCTGTAGTGAAAGTTGGTGACCTCTTCGCACTGTGTGTCAGAATCCTCTGACCCCGCTCCAGCAGTTTACGTGGCTGAGTTGCTATCGTTCCCAAACACCTCCATGTTCTTAGAATCCAGATGACAGTTGGAATATTTAGTGGCGAGGAAATTCCACGACTGGATTTGTTGCCCAGGCTGCATCCTATTACAGTTCCACGCTGGAATTCACTCCTGAGAGCGAGCCATTCTTTCCCAAATGTTTGTAGCATTCCATCTCCTTGAATCCATACGCCTGTGGTCATGGAAGTGATTGGAACACCTGATTCGGCTCCTTTGGATTGGTGAGCAAATACTTTTGGCAATCTAGAGAGTGTTTTCTGATGCCATCTGTTGAATAAGCTTCTTAATGATTTGCCCGCTGACCGAGTAAAAACTTTTAATGTTAAAACTATGATGGAGGGGATATTCCCGCGGGTACATCTCTCTATTTCCCCCAATTTTCCATTCCATTAGGTAGATTCAGGTGTTCTTTTAGAAAATCTGTCTCTGCCTGCAGGGAAAGAGCAAGAGAGAGACTCATTGATTTGTCCTGCATCAGAGCCTCTCTCCCTTTCGCACTTTTCGCCCGAGACAACTCTCAGTGGATTCGCAATGTGTTAAATGTCCTGGGTTTCTCATTCTCAACAGCACTCTCTCCTCAATTTATAGCCCGGGTCACCGAGACATTTTCTCTCAGACTTGTGACACAGATGTTATTATAATATTGTTGCGGGTGGATGTGATTGAATAGAGAGACCACAGATAACTATGGGCAGAAGGGCCCTCTATATACTTAAAGCCCGCCTCATTTTCCTCTTTTTGCCCCTTGCCCTTCTGCAGTTTTGTGTTCTGAATTTTAAACACAGATCTGAGATGCAGCCAGAAAAACCTTTATGATCCTTTTAGAGTAATATCCCGTTATATCATTGTGACCCAAGACGCCCCACTTCCACTCATGGACTCCACCAGACCCCTGAAGGTCCTCTGGGGTATCTGGTACCATCTCCAGGAAAGTGGCGTGCATGCCAGCTGTCATATTGTAAAGTTTGCGGCATCACAGACAATGATGAGTCCATCTACAGCCAGGAGGTGGAACATCTGGAGGGTTGGTGCAGAAAGAACAACCTCTGCATCAACGTAAAAAAAACAAGGAGATGATTGTGGACTTTAGAAGGGGCAGACACGCCCACCTTGAGTGTCCATCTAAGTAACAACCTGGAGCGACAACACTTCCAGTCTGGTCAGGAAGCCACATCAGTGGCTCTACTTCCTCTGACGGCTGAGAAGAGCCAGACTTCGGGAGCTCAGGCCCACAAGCGGCTCCCGAGGTCAGACACTCAAGCGGCCCCCGGCGTCAGGCCCCTTAAGCAGCTCTTGTCCTCAGTGCCTCTCACGGCTCCCAGAGTCAGACCCTCTCGTGGCTCTCAGAGTCAGACTCTCTCGCGGCTCCCGAAGTCAGACCCTCTCGCGGCTCCCGAGGTCAGACCCTCTCGCGGCTCCCGAGGTCAGACACACAAGCGGCCTCTGGCATGAGGCCCTCTCGCGGCCCCGGTGCCACACCCCCTCTCAACCCCGGCGTCAGACCGTCTCGCGGCCCCCGGCATCAGGCCCTCTCGCGGCCCCCGGCATCAGGCCCTCTCGCGGCTCCCAGAGTCAGACCCTCTCGTGGCTCTTAGAGTCAGACTCTCTTGCGGCTCTCAGAGTCAGACTCTCTCGCGGCTCCCGATGTCAGGCCCTCTCGCGGCTCCCAGAGTCAGACCCTCTCGCGGCTCCCGAGGTCAGACACACAAGCGGCCTCTGGCATCAGGCCCTCTCGCGGCCCCCGGAGTCAGACCCTCTCGCGGCTCCCGGAGTCAGACCCTCGTACGCTCTTGGCGTCAGTCGTTCTCAGGCCTCCTGTCCTCAGACCCTCCCGCCGGCTCCCGTCCTCAGACCCTCCCGCACCTGACTGGGGCGGTACACCCCCTGACTATCCAATAAGAGGACATGAAAAATGCTGATGTAATATAAGCCTGCTAGAGGGTCTGGTATGGCCAACTCAGAAACTGTTGGAGTCACCTCCTTCTACAGATGTGTGGTGGAGAGCGTGCTGTGCTCCAGCATCAATGTGTGGCATGGAAGCTGCTCTGCTGCAGACAGGAAAGCTCTGCAGAGGGTGGTGAAGGTCAGTCTCCCCACCACCACGGACATCTACACCTCCAGATGCAGGAAAAGGGCTTCCAGACTGAGGAACAGCTTCATACCAGAAGATGTTAGACTCATAAACTCCTCATAACAAACACATTAGTCACACCACAACACTTTCCCCCTCACTGGTCACCATAAAACTTCACCTAATATATTCTACCTTATGGAAAAGAGGTAGACTTTAAAGAACAGGGTTACCTCTGGGGTCCAGGGGTCATAATTTTGTTTTTACAGCTTGCACATGTGATGAAAATGAAAATAAAGCCTCCTTGAATCCACGTTATGTAAAAGGAATCGTGGTTCATCAGACCTCCACCTTCACTTGCTGGTCCAGTTCCGATCTCCATTGTTGCTAATTTCAGCACTGGACAGCGGTCAGCATGGGCTACATCTTAAGATCAGATAAAATAAGCCTTTATTAATCCCACGTTGGGGAAATTCACATTCTCAGCAGCTGACAGTAATTTGGAAAGTTAAATATATATTTTTTTATATTAAATAGGTTTTATTAGAGAAATAAAATAATATAAAGTCACAATTATTTACATTTGGTCATTAAGCAGATGCTTTTATGGGGTCAGAACACAGGGTTACACACAATTCCTGGAGCAATGCGAGTTGAGGGTCTTGCTCAAGGACCCACATTGGTAACTTTTGTGGAGTTGAGATTTGAACCCACAACCCTTAGATTGCTAGCCCATCACCCTAACCACTGAGCTACCACACCCCCACATTATGTACATGACAATACGGTCTGCTATACCTGCTTGTGGTGTACGTGTTACATATGCACAGGCACGGGTCACTTAAGGTACGCCGCCGTGTTTCTACACCCAGTGTCTAGTGGCATGAGTACTTCAGTGGTGTCCTCAGAGTCCAGATGTGCTCCTGCATGAGAGCACGTGTGTGAGGAGTCCCTGCTGAATTACAGCATGTAAAGCTGGGGATTACAGGCGGTGCTTCCTGTCTGGCTCCCCGCCGCTGTGTGGCTTTGCTCCACTCGTTCATCTTCCTGCAGGAAGCGGATTACCACGGCCTCCTGCTTTCACTGTTCTATCACCTCTCCACACGCTGGTGACCTTAATATGAGTTGTATTCCGGCTCTTGTCCTCAGACTCTCTCGCGGCTCCTGGCGTCAGGCCCTCTCGCGGCTCCCGGCGTCAGACACTCAAGCGGCTCCCGGCGTCAGGCCCTCTCGCAGCTCCTGATGTAAGTCCCTCAAGCAGCCTCCGCCGTCAGACACTCAAGCGGCTTCCAGCGTCAGGACCTTTCACAGCCCCCGACGTCAGTCCCAAGCAGCTCCCGACGTCAGGCCCTCAAGTGGCCCCCCGGGGTCAAGCCCTCAAGCAGCCTCCGCTGTCAGGCCCTCTCGCGGCTTCCGGCGTCAGACACTCAAGCGGCTTCCAGCGTCAGGACCTTTCACAGCTCCCGACGTCAGTCCCAAGCAGCTCCCGACGTCAGGCCCTCAAGCGGCCCCCGGCATCAGGCCCTCAAGCGGCCCCTGGCGTCAGGCCCTCAAGCAGCCTCCGCCGTCAGGCCCTCTCGCAGCTTCCGGCGTCAGGCCCTCAAGCGGCTCTTGACCTCAGTCCCTCTCGCGGCTTTCGGAGTCAGGCCCTCAAGCAGCTCTTGTCCTCAGTCCCGCTCGTGGCTTCCGGAGTCAGGCCCTCAAGCGGCTCTTGTTCTCAGTCCCTCTTGCGGCTTCCGCAGTCAGACCCTCAAGCGGCTCCCGAGGTCAGACACTCAAGTGGCCCCCGGCGCCAGGCCCTCAACCGGCTCTTTTCCTCAGTCCCTCTCGCGGCTTCCGGCGTCAGACCCTCAAGCGGCTCCCGGAGTCAGACCCTCTCGCGGCTCCCGGAGTCAGACCCTCTTGCGCTCTCGGCGTCAGTCGTTCTCACGTCTCCCGTCCCCAGAACCTCTCGCCGGCTCTCGCGCCCGACTGGGGCGGTACACCCCCTGACTATCCAATCAGCGGTCCTGAAAAATGCTGATTAATATAAGCCTGCTAGAGGGTCTGGTATGGCCAGCTCAGAAACTGATTGGTTAAAGCAATAGGCTGATCGACCTGCAGAAAGGATTGTAAAGGCCTTGGGCAAAAGATCTACCCCTGGCAACAAATCTTGCCAAAACACCAAATGATGGTCCCATTTCTAATCTCCGTCTGTTCCTTGTTCTCTTTCTTCGACATGGTGCTTTTTTTATCCAAAGCGATTTATAAATATCCCAATTGTTGTAACACAGGGTTCCACACAGAATCCCAGGAGCACTGAGGGTTTTGCTCTAAGACCCCCATAGGTCACTTTAGTGGACCTGGGATTTGATCCCTTAACCCTCAGATTGATGGTCCAACGTTCAACGCTATCACTCCTTTATTCACTTTATGGCGCTGTGAGCGCTGATGTCTCCTCTTCGCGTTGAGGTTCGACATCCGGCTTTTCAGCTTGACGTTATTATTGGCTTTTCTTTCCGTGCTTTCAGGTTCAGTCACTTCAGTTCTTTAATTAAACATCCACACGCTCTTTATCGTCATGTTTCTGCAGGAGACGCTTCTTCCCTTTCAGACCGCGTAGCTTCTCTCAGTGGCGGTCCCAATTAAAACAGGAGGTTATCAGAAGTAGGTCAGAATATAGTTCTGCCATTTCAAATCCTCACAGTGAAACTATAGCGGGTTGCAGTTCCTCTGCCAAGGCACGGACCTCACGCTGTTCTGCTTCCCCGCCGTCTCGTTCATACCATGGATTACTTCTCTAAACCAAGTCGCTTTTATCCTGCGGGTCAGAGTACAGGGTCCACATACAGCACCCCCGGAGGGATTAAGGTGAAGGGCCTCGGTTAAGGGCCCACATTGATAGCTTTAGTGAATTGAATCTCCAACCTTCAGATTATTATACAAAGTGCAGGAGAGCAAGAGAGAGAGAGAGAGGGCGCGAGAGAGACAAAGCGAATGAGGGAACGATACAGACCGTGAAAGACAACGCAAGAGAAACAGTGGAAAAGACAGCTATAAAGAGAGAGAGGGTGTGAGAGAGACCGAGGATGTGAGAGAAAGAGAGGGAGCAAGAAAGACAGAGTGAGGGACAGCAAAAGAGACACAAAGCGAAAGAAACCGTGGAAGAGACAGCTATAAAGAGAAAGAGAGTGAGATGGTGCGAGAGAGCCAGAGGAAAGAGACAAGCAAGAAGAGGGAGCAAAAAAGAGTGAGAGACAGCGAAAGTGAGACAGTTGACACAGCTGTAAAGAGACGTTTTTGAAGAGTCAACTATAAAGAGAGAGCATATGCGCGAGAGGAACTGAAAGAGTGAAATAAAGAGGGAGCAAGAAAGACAGAGAGAGTGACAGCGAGAGAAACAGTGGAAGAGCCGGCCATAAAGAGAGGGAGGGTGCGTGAGAGACAGAGAAAGTGAAAGTGAGATAAAGCGGGAGCAAGAAAGACAGTGTGAGAGATGTCTATAAAGAGAAGGAAGGTGCATGGGAGCGAGAAAAACAGAGTAAGAGACGGCTATAAAGAGAGAGGGGTGTGAGAGACTAAGGAACTGAAAGAGTGAAATAAAGAGGGAGTAAGAAAGACAAAGTGAGAGACAGCAAGTGAAACAGTGGAAGAGACGGCTATAAAGAGAGAGAGGGTGCGTGAGAGACAGAGAAAGTGAGAGAGAGAAGAGCAAGAAGAGGGACCAAGAAAGAGTGAGAGACAGCGGAAGTGAGACAGTGGAAGAGACAGCCAGAGAGTGAGGGAGAGAAACTGAAAGTGAAATAAAGAGGGAGCAAAAAAAGACAGTGAGAGACGGCGAAAGCGAGACAAAGCGAGAGAGACGGTGGAGGAGGGGGGGGGGGGTTCACATGTCCTTCCAGGGGAGAAGTTTGAAGTTTTCGGGCCCTCTGCAGATACACCCAGGACAGGGCGCCAATCCATCACTGGTTACTCACACACACACACACACACACACACATTATAGGGGCAATTTATAGCAGCCAATTCACCTTGAACCGGGGGAGGAAACCAGAGAACCCGAAAAAAACAAAACACATGGACAAGTGGAGAATATGAAAACTCCACCCAGACTGGGAATCGAACCTGGATCCCCAGTGCTGAGACGTGCTAAACACTACGCCCCCCCTTCCCCCCCGTACCCCCCTCCTTATTCTCAGGTTCTTTTAGGTAATGTGGTGTTAAAATAAATTGACATCGACTGAAATCCGTCACTGATGTTCTCACTAAAATAATAATCTTTGAAGTTCCATTTATTAAATGACAACCAATCATTTTAATAACACTCACCAACTCCATTGGTTCGCCATGTTGCATTATGGGTCTTAGGCCGTGTCCTTACAGGCCCCAAAGGAAATTCAACCCACATGTAAATGTGACATGGGCTTATGGTAGCGGTTGAGAGAGAGAGAGAGAGAGTGAGCTGGACAGTGAAAAAGGGAGCGATATAGACAAAGTGAGAGACAGCGAAAGAGCGAGAGAGGGCGCGAAAGAGACCGACTAAGTGAGGAAAAAAAACAGAGCGAGAAAGGGAGCGATATAGACAAAGTGAGAGACAACGCAAGAGAAACAGTGGAAAAGACAGCTATAAGAGAGCGAGAGGGTGTGAGAGAGACAGAGGAAGAGACGGCTATAAAGAGACTTTTTTGAATAGTCAACCATAAAGAGAGAGAGAGGGGGGCGAGAGAGACAGAGGAACTGAAAGAGTGAGCGAAAGAGACGGCGTGAAAGAGGAAGCAATGAAAGAGAGACAAAGCAAGAGAGACAGTCAGGAAGTCTCAGTATTCCGACTTTTCATCTCAGAATTCCAACATTTTATCTCAGTATTCCGACTTTTTATCTCAGCATTCCGTTTTTTTATCACAGAATTCTGACTTTTTATCTTAGTAGGACTTTTTATTTCAGTATTTTGACTTTTTGTCTCAGAATTCTAACTTTTTATCTCAGAATTCAATTTTTTTTATCCAAGTATAACTTTCTATCTCAGTATTCCAAATTTATATTTATATCTCAATATTCCGCCTTTTTATCTCAGTATTGCGACATTTTATCTCAGAATTCTGACTTTTTATCTAAATATAACTTTTTATCTCAGTATTCTGACTTTTCATCTCAGTATTCTGACTTTATCTCAGAATTCTGACTTTTTATTTCAGTATGACTTTTCATTTCAGAATTCCGACTTTTCATCTCAGTATGACTTTTTATCTCAGAATTCCAACTTTTTATTTCAGTATTCCGACTCTTTATTTCAGTATTCTGATTTTTCATCTCAGTATTCCGACTTTTCATCTCAGAATTCTGACTTTTCATCTCAGAATTCCAACTATTTATCTCAGTATTCCGAATCTTAATTTTTTTATCTCAGTATTCTGACTTTTCATCTCAGAATTCCAACTTTCTGTCTCAGTATTCCGAATCTTTATTTCTTTATCTCAGTATTCTGACTTTTCATCTCAGAATTCCAACTTTCTATCTCAGTATTCCGACTTTTTATCTCAGAATTCTGACTTTATATCTCTGAATTCCGACTTCTTGCACTGTTTTTTTCTTTTCTTGTTGTCATTAAAAGCCCAGCCATGCGGTATCAATTTATTCTGCTTGATTTATTATTTATGAAATTGTACTTGACCAAACCTTTTTATCCGTTTTGTGCTCCTGGGTTTGACTGATTTGCCCACTGCAGGCAGAATCTTTACGGAAATGACCGATTAAAGGTTAATATGGATTGATTTCCTTTACATCAAGGTCAGATTCATTACAGCTGTCTGCCACGTCGCGCTCAACGACTGAAATATTCACTTTTTAGTTTACATTGATTTCCGTACATTTTCAACAGTGTGGTTTGATTTCCAACATATTGGGATGTTAGACTTACAGTGGATCGTCTGCTTTGGTTGATAATTAATCCGCAATCGATCGATTAAAACTGAGGCGCGTATTTCCGTTAATATCTACGTAAATAAAATGTCTTTGTTTCAGAGACTTCAGAAAACAAACACATTTTATAGAAAATAAATGTAGAGTTTGTGACAACAAATTTATATACAGTATTTTATATCCATCCATCCGTTATCTACCACTTATTCCTTTATGAGGGTCGCGGTGGGGGTTCCCCATGCCCATCCAGGGGAGAACGTCTCAGGTACTGGGCAAATACACCCAGGAAACTCACACACACAGACTATATGGGGCAGTTTCGAGCGGTCAATTTACCTTGTATCCATGTTTGTGGACTGTGGGAACCCGGAAACCCACGTGAACACGGGGAGGACATGAAAACTCCTCCCAGATTGTGATTCGAACCAGAAATCCCCAGCGCTAAGAGGCGAAGGTGCTAACCACTAAGCCACCGTGATTTTTCTCAGAGAAAATGGTCCCGTTGGAAAAGCTGGGAGCGTTGACTAGGGACGGGGCGGTGATGCGAAGTCCCCAAAATTCCTGCATTAACTCTGAAGGTGATCATCTTTGGGTACGCAATGACTCCCATCGTGAAATTCGTAAACAGCATCTAATCAGCTGATCCGCCTTCAGTGGAAATTCTTCAAAACGAGTTCAAATGAGGCTCAGCAGTTTTTGTGTGTGTATGTCCTCCACGTGCCTGTATGACCTCCCTACATAAGTTTGTGTTGGTTATACATATTTAATTTCCCTTCTTCTAGAAAATGCATGAAAAAGAATCTCTGAAGACGTGGACAGTCGGCTCTCGTTCCAGGTGGCATTCTGTTCCGTCTTCATTGAGTCGATGTTCCGAGCCCACAGGCGCGGAGACGCGGTCATTAAGACGTCCGTGCCAACCGAAAGAGCCGAATACGTCCCGAATAACGGGTTTAATGGGACACACCGTCCTGTCCGGAGAGGAAGCGACTCTCGGAATCGTCCATTAGCTCCGGAGTCGGCGTGAGGTATTTACCTCGCCTTCTGTGATTTGCTGATAGTGTGGTTTTCTAAGAGGTTCTCCATCGCCAATTAGATTTGATACATGGATCACATGCGCCACTAGATGACCACGTTTGGGGGCAACGGAGCTCATTAAAATGGACAGAGTTCCGCTTTGCTGCTGCGGTTCTGCTGACGGTGATGATGATGATGATGGAAGTCATAAGGCCTGACTCACGGCTGCCACTCTGACTTTTTATCTCAGTATTCCGACTTTTTATCTCAGTATTCCGACTTTTTATCTCAGTATTCCGAATTTTCATCTCAGTATTCTGACTTTATATCTCACAATTTTGACTTTTTATCTTAGTATTATTAACTTTTAACTCAGTATTTCGAATTTCTATGTCAGAATTCTGACTTTATATTTCAGTATTCTGTCTTTTTCTCTCAGTATTCCGATTTTTTTCATCTCAGAATTCTGACTTTTTTTTTTTTCAGTAGTCTGACTTTTTTTCTCAGTAGTCTGACTTTTTATCTTAGAATTCTGACATTTTATCTTAGTAGGACTTTGTATCTCAGAATATCTCTTAGCATTCCGACTTTTTATCTCAGAATTCTGACAATTTATCTTAGGACTTTTTATTTCAGTATTCCGTCTTTTCAATTTAGAATTCTGACTTTTCATCTCAGAATTCCGACTTTTCATCTCAGCATCGTGACTTTTTATCTCAGCATTCCAATTTTTTATCTCAGCATTCCGATTTTTTTATCTCAGAATTCTGACTATCTCAGTATTCTGACTTTTCATTTTAGCATTCCGACTTTTTATCTCAGAATTCTGACATTTTATCTTAGTAGGACTTTGTATCTCAGAATTCTGACGTTTTATCTCAGTATTCTGACTTTTTATCTCAGAATTCTGACATTTTATCTTAGTAGGACTTTGTATTTCAGTATTCTGACTTTTTATCTCAGAATTCCGAATTTTTCATCTCAGCATTCTGACTTTTTATCTCAGCATTCCAATTTTTTATCTCAGCATTCCGATTTTTTATCTCAGTATTCTGACTTTTTATCTCAGCATTCCGACTTTTTATCTTAGAATTTTGACATTTTATCTTAGTAGGACTTTGTATCTCAGAATTCTGACTTTTTATCTCAGTATTCTGACTTTTTATTAGCTCCGAGTCGGCGTGAGGTATTTACCTCGCCTTCTGTGATTTGCTAATAGTGTGGTCTCCTAAGAGGTTCTCCATCGCCAATTAGATTTGATACATGGATCACATGCGCCACTAGATGACCACGTTTGGGGGCAACGGAGCTCATTAAAATGGACAGAGTTCCGCTTTGCTGCTGCGGTTCTGCTGACGGTGATGATGATGATGGAAGTCATGAGGACTGTCTCGCGGCTGCCACTCCAGTGCATCAAAAAAGTGCCCTCATTGTCGCATCGGCCCCAAAATAATGTTTCTGTGACCGCATTTCCATGTCGACTTTTTTTGGTCCCGTCCCGGTCCCATGAATCCACTCGGGTAACACCCACATCTGACTGCGACTTATCCCGACGCCGACGAGGGAATATCCGTTACTGTCTTTAAAAACCTATATTTTATAACACTCGGGTGCATTAAGTGGTCATCTATAAGAAGCAACTGACTTGACGCCGACTGGTCACATGGTCCCACTCCGGCGTCCTGTTCGCGGGAGAAGCAGCGCCATATCAAAGCGCGCTTGAACTTTAAGGCTGATCTACCATGGAATTATTTGCTGCTCAGTAGATACATAAGCCTGCCAGGGTGTTTACTCCCCCCTCCCCCCCCCACATACTGCTGCCATGTGGGCTGATTGGGGAGAGCTGCACGCTGGCTCTGCAGGCCTGATGCTCTGCTTGTTAGCGCAGTGGGGCGCGTGGAGCGTTTGCCGTCATCTGCACTCAGAGCCGTCTGATTAAAGAATGTCGTCGCAATAACGTATGAACGTGTCGGGACGCTACGTAAAGGAGATCAGCGTGACGTGTTTGATGCCAGTATCCTGCATACGCTGAACAGGACCCCTCGTTGTCGCGCGTCTGTAAAGAGGACGAACTTTGTATCTGTCTCTGTGAAGATAAGCACACGCTCTGTATTTCTTCTGCTCATATCGTTTCAGTCTTTATTCCCTTTGGGGTGCCGACGAGTGTCGCTGCCTCGGACAAAATGGGTTTATCTGACCGTTTACTGCATGACGAGTACCGGCGCTGAGTGGTACCCTCACCACGAAACTTAGATTTATATAAACCCGGTTGTAGCAGGTTTGTTTCTCAGTTAGATGAACGTACAGGAGCAGGACTCCAAAACCAAACCCTCAGTAATGCAAACCTCCGTAACGCAAACCTCCGTAACACAAACCTCTGTAACGCAAACCTCCGTAACACAAAACTCTGTAACGCTAACCTCTGTCACGCTAACCTCTGTCACGCTAACCTCTGTCACGCTAACCTTCGTAACGCAAACCTCCGTAACGCAAACCTCCGTAACGCAAACCTCCGTAACGCAAACCTTCATAACATTATCCTCTGTAACGCTAACCTCCGTAACGTTAACCTCTGTAACGCCAACCTCCGTAACGCCAACCTCCGTAACGCTAACCTCCATAACGCAAGCCTCCATAACGAAAGCCTCTGTCACGCTAACCTTTGTAACGCAAGCCTCCATAACGAAAGCCTCTGTCACGCTAACCTCTGTAACGCTAACCTCCGTAACGCTAACCTCTGTAACGCCAACCTCCGTAACGCCAACCTCCGTAACGCTAACCTCTGTAATGCAAACCTCCGTGACGCAAACCTCCGTGACGCTAACCTCCGTCACGCAAACCTCCGTGACGCTAACCTCCGTGACGCTAACCTCCGTGACGCAAACCTCCGTGACGCTAACCTTTGTCACGCAAGTCTCCGTAACGCTAACCTCCATAACGCAAGCCTCCATAACGAAAGCCTCTGTCACGCTAACCTTTGTAACGCAAGCCT
>JAOUQT010003701.1:0-12502 GCA_025769995.1 Xyliphius kryptos | reverse complement strand
TCAGCCAGAAAGGATGAGAACAGAGAAAAGGGGTGTGGTCACCACCTGCAGAAGCACTCCTTTATAGGGGGGGTCTTTTTGGAATGTGGGAGGAAACCGGAGAACCCGGAGGAAACCCATGTGGACATGGGGAGGACATGGAAACTTTACCCAGATTGGGATTCAAATCGGGAATCCCTAGAGCTGAGAGGCGAACGTGCTAACCACTAAGCCACTGTGTCGCCGGAAAGGGACATGATGTATTTAATTTAATCTAAGTGGGGGCGCTGTTTTATCTTCACATCACCGAACGATGGATGAAGATTTCCGAGGACCTCGTGTCTTAGGAGCCTTGACATCACCATGTCAGTGTCCCGTCAGCGCTGAGAGTCATCCACCATCCCAACAATCCCAGCTCTGTGGGGGTCCTAACGGTCAGAGACCCGAGAAAAAGAGACTAGGAAAGTAATATAACAGCAATATTTTATTTTTGAGTAAAACTGTAAAAATGGAGGAGTGATAATATTTCATTTCAGGTTTTTTTCCCTGTTCTTCTCAGTTGCATGTTGTAAATATCCACCCTGGTTTTGTTTGCACTGCCAACCGTACGGTTTCCTCTTATCTACCATGTCCTTGCTATTTGGTCGACCTCTCAGGTCTATATGATCATGTTCCTGTGTTTGTTTAACACAGTGTTCAAGCTTTTAATATTCACTTACACAGAAGATTCATTTTACATCTTTAATATTACATTTATTTAATTATAAACGTATTAATTTATTTCAAAATATAACTACCAAAGTACTATTCTTATTAAAAGCACAAGCAATTGTTTGAGATGAGTCAGAATAGAGGCGTGCGTATCAAGTTTAACAGGTGTTGCACCATGGGATTAAGTTCAGTTGTGTGCGATCCTGATATGTGTTCACATCCACACCCACCCATTTGTTTAAATGCATTGTGGGAACTTACAGTCCTTACGTACTACCATCACCACCTATAACCTAACTTCACTGTATTGCAGGTTTGATTTTTTAATATCTTAAATTCTGCATTGGACGGCACTGTGGCTTAGTGGTTAGCATGTTCGCCTCTCAACACTGGGGATTCCCGGTTCGAATCCCGATCTGGGTGGAGTTTCCATGTCCTCCCCGTGTCCATGTGGGTTTTCTCCGAGTTCTCCGGTTTCCTCCAGCAGTTCAAAGAAACATGGCTTCAAGGTAGATTGAATGCTCTAAATTGCCCTGTATAGTGTGTGTATGTGTGTGTGCCGAGCGATGGATTGGTGTATCTGCCCAGCGCCCGAGATGTTCTCTCCTGGATGGGCATGGGGAACCCCACCACGATCCCAGAAAACAAATAAGCGAAAGATAATGGATGGATGGAGGGCGGCACGGTGGCTTAGAACCCCACCGCGACTCCAGTAGAGGAATAAGCGGAAGATAATGGATGGATGGATACTTCCCAACCCCCGCTGCTCCATTGCTGCTGTAAATCACAGAGACCCCAAATCCTCCCACACGGTTGATTTGAATGAATATAATTAATTCATCCATTATCTTCTGCTTAATCTTCTACGAGGGTCACAGAGGTGAACTTGCTAACCACTAAGCCACCGTGCCGCTCTTGAATGTAATTTACGTGTACGATTTTCTGTCGCGGTTTATGCTCCGCCTCCAAACTGAACTACACTCACTCCTCATGGCATGCTTGAGGTGTTTACAGCAGAGGTGCAACTCGGCTCGAGCGTAAAGCTTGCCTTTTAATATTAGTTCTACGTTGTTTTTTGCACGAATCGAATGGTTCATCAAGAATACAGTGTACCGTCACACCCATATTGTACACAAACTTGCATACACACAAACACACACAGAAACCTGAACTCAGCTCAGCCTTATGTATATGTACATACATTCATCATCTTCCACTTAATCCAATTCTAGCGTTGTGGGTCGTCATGCCATCCAGGGGAGAACGTTTCAGGTTTCAGTTGTTTGCTAGATACACCCAGTGTATCCCTCACACACACACACAAACACACAATATGGGGCAATTTCGAGCAGCCAGTTACCTTAAATCCACCCAGATCAGAATTCAAACCTTTATCCCCAGCGCCGAGAGGTGAACGTGCTAACCACTACGCCGCTGTGCCCTATACAGTAGGTACAGTACATTATCATCCTCAAAATCCTAAATGCTTCTTAAATGTTCTTTGCAGCAATATTTTTTTATCTTATTATTATTTAACCTGTGGAGTCGTCAGATGTTAGTTAGGGATGAGGACGGTACGGATACAGCATTTTTTTAGGAGTACGAGCATTAAATTATTAAAACTCGTAAATATCCGTGCTCGTGCTAAAGGAAAATCCTTATTGGGTAACTGACTGTTTTTAGGATCTGTGATTGGCCAGTCACACAGAGCGCCCGCCCCTCCGGCCCTGCACTCTGCAGCGGGACTCACGTTGCTCTCTTTAGTCAGTACTCCATAGGTTTTTTCAGCTCGCCTCTGTTTTGCTTTGTATGAAAGTCAGAAAGGGTTCAAAAGTTTTGAGAACTTAAAAACAGAATTCGTAAGCAATTTTCCTTGTTGCACATTTTTTCGCTCGCACGTCTCTTTTTTGCGCTTGCACTTCTTATTTTTGCGCTCGTGCGTCTCTCTATCGCCCCCTTGCGTCTAAAAATTTCTCATGTTTGACTTTTGTATTTACGACCCATTTTAACGGGTGGGCGGGATCTAGACAGTAATTGGCTGCGCGAGAAAAGTCCAGCCCACCCAGCCGTGCTACACATCCGGTGATGTCGGCGAATCTGCGCGAAATGTGTTTTGTTTTTGAAAAATGAGTTAAGAGTTTGTTTACTAATATCAGCTATTTTAATTTTCATTATTTTATTTTTCAGTCCCACTTTTTAAAATGTGTTAATCCACAATTTGTCATAGTGTAGCACGACTGGGTGGGCTGGACTTTTCGCGAGCAGCCAATTACTGTCTAGATCCCACCCACTCGTTGAAACGGGTCCTAAATACAAAAATCGAATGTGAGAAATTTCGAGAAGCGCAAGCGCAAAAATGAGAAGCACGAGTGCAAAAATGTGCAACAAAGAAATTTGCTTACGAATTCTGTTTTTGAGGTCTCAAAACTTTTGGACCCAATAAGCAATATAACATCCAAATCATACCTGTTCTGTGATGATTCTGACCAATGAAGAGCACTGTCCATTTCTTTCTCTTACCATACTGTTTTTTTTTTCTCTATATTTGTGTGTTCTACAAATGTTTTCATTTCAAATCATAGAACATTGTTGACTGGATGATGTTGGTTTAAGCATTTATTTAGTGAATTGATGTTAAATGTTCTCACATTGAAAAGGAAAGTAGGTTTAAATATCTCAATATTTTCAGGATTGTGGAGCAGAGAAATCAAATACTGGTAGCCCACTTCTTACAGGATCAATTTAAAACACTGATGTGTGATCAAATGCAGACTTGTTCACATCATGTGAACTGAAAGATTAGAAAAGATTGAAAAATGTCAAGTAGTCTAAAGATTCTGGTTTTGCAGCTGTGATGTAATGTGCACTGAGACTACTGGTTAGGCATGAATGATATCTGACAGCTACTTGAATCCAAATGTAGTTTTATTATAGGTTTTAGATGAAATTGGGTGTGTTATATGAAAGTGGATTATGGATCAATAAGATATGTGCTAAGACTACTGGCCCATGTCAATTCCATGCCATGGTTGATGTCAAAGTTGATTAATAAGCTCTTTGTATGTGTGTGTGCCTTTCCTGACTCTATAATTGAGTACAATCATTCACATCACTAAAACACTTTGTATGTCCCAGCAGTTTGCTTTAGCTAAAACCAGATTTGTGAAATGGTGAAAGGTAAAACGATGTTCTCTTTCATCTTCTTGTTTCAAGCGCCACCTATGGGGAGGAACATCCAGTACTGACCTCATGAAACCTGCCAGGTTCGAGAGAGAGTCGCTTGACGTAGAACATGACCTGTCAGGCCTTTAGGTTTCGGGTATTGGTGACGAACGGAATGGGCGAGCCTTGTTGTGGAGCCCTCCATAGCGAGACACCTCAATACTACTGGTGTCTTCTGGCGCTATCCAGACCAACCCTCTCGGTCTGAACATGCCCTCCCTCCTCTGTTGAGTAAACTCCTCGAGAGAGTTGAAGGAGATCCTACCGGTGAACGATCTGACACCTGCTCCTGTGAAACGCTTGACAGACTGTTCAGTCGTCAAGATGCGCAATGGCGTGCACTGTGGCTAAACGGCGCAATGAAAGCACTCCTATTTGATGCAACAGCGCTGCAACAATAAGACAAGGAAGGACAAATCATTTGCATTGTGTTTGCCCAGATACAAGGCTGTTCCACCCGTGTAGTCGCCCCGCTTTGTGCAGCCTCCTTTGCCACGCACGCAGCAAGGCCCTAGCCGGCTGAGACCGAGGGCTAATACCCCTAGCTGGTCTACCAGTCCTGCCAACAGGACCTGGAGAAGGAACTCATTCTCTGCAGTCAAGGGGAAAAGGCCCCAGTCCCTGACCCCTTCTTCTACTCTTCCTGAACAAAAGCGCAAGCAGCCAACCTAATGCTTGCTTCCTGGAAGTCTTCTGCATTGCGACAGAAGCAGAGTAGAGCCCTTTTCCACCCAAGAGTAGAGCGCTCACCTGGAGGGCCGACAGTCCCCTAATCCGCTCAGTTGTGCCCCCATTCGTGGCTTTTCAGTGCCACATGCACCAGTGCCACTGCTCGGCTGCTCCAGTGCCTGGTCAGATTAACATGTACGTGCATAACAGCACTGAGCAATTGGAGAAGAGAAATTTATTCCTGCGGCTGCGCAATCGAGCGCATCGAGG
This sequence comes from Xyliphius kryptos, assembly GCA_025769995.1. Lineage (NCBI taxonomy): Eukaryota > Metazoa > Chordata > Actinopteri > Siluriformes > Aspredinidae > Xyliphius > Xyliphius kryptos. The sequence goes on along the minus strand of JAOUQT010003701.1, from coordinate 7,651 downwards.
AATCAAAATTGGAATACTTTACTGATCCACGATGGGAAACAGATGTTATAGTTGCTCAGATTGCAACAGTATATAGTTATTGCAAGTCTTTTGTATTGCATGTATTAAAAACTATATAATACTGCATAATACTGCAGGTAGTCTGTAATCCAGGACACGAGGGGGGTGTCTACCTGCATCGCTGTCAGTTTTTCACCCAGAAGAGCAGGCCGGATGGTGTTAAAACAACTGGAGAAGTAAAAAAAACTTCAGTGTGCTGGCTGTTTTGTCCAGGTGAGTGTAGACTCTGAGGTGAGTGTAGATGATGGTGTCCTCAACTCCCAGGCGTGGCAGGTAGGTGCACTGAAGAAGGTCTAGAAGTGACTGGACTATGGGCCAGAACTGGTACAGAACGAGCCTCTCCATGGTATTCATGACGTAGGACGTCAGTGCCATTGGTCTGTGTTCCTTGACGTCACTAGGGTGCGGCGTCTTCAGAATGGTGACAATGCAGGACGTCGTCCACAACACAGGGATGCGCTGGAGACTCAGCCGTATGTTGAAGACATACTGCAGGACCGCACACAGCTGGGTGGCAAAGGCTTTAAGCACCCTTGTGGCGGGAAGCTGTATAGATCTTTCACCTTCCGGTAAATCAGATCCAGTGTTCGTTTTTCTCTGGTTTGACAGTCCACATACTGAATAAAGTTCGGTAGTGCCTTCGCCATAGTGATGTGACTAAAGCCACCTGAAATGGGAATGAAGGCAGTTGAGGCATTACCTAATGGTAATGTGACCAGGGTGATGGGTTGTTAATAAGAACGGCGAGACCGCCACCTTTTCTTTTCTCACTCGCCATGCTGCACCGGTTGGCACAAACATTCTGAAATCCATTAATACAGACAATGTTATCCAGGATGTCGTGGTGAAACCACGTCTCCATAAAGCACATTAAACTACATTTGCGGTACTCCTGCTGACTTCTGGTTAATGCTGTAAGCTCTTCCATCTTATTTGCCAACAATCTCACGTTGCTCATAATGAGAGAGGGGACGCCGTAATTTGCCGTTGTCTTGCTCTCGCTTAAGCTGTGCGCTGCTTAGTTCCACCTCTGCACCTCCGGTGTGTGTGTTTCCATTACTCCGCCGGGTTTGTTGTAATGTCCACTATGCCGGCTGGCTTCAGTGCGATCAGCTGTACACAAAACATTTTGCTGCAAAGCGGTGAGTAAAATAAGAAGTTTAACGGCAAAAAAATTATCCCAAACTCTCTTTACTAACATGATTCAAGAGGGTACAGTTTTACAAGTTACAGTTTTATGAAGAATCAATAAAGATAATAAAGTAAAAGCGGGAAAAGACAACGGGCCATATGCTGCTTGTGCGCGTGCGCACTACTTTGCAGGTCGTGAAACCAGATGCTACCCTCTTGGACAGGGCTGTGAATGGGACGGGACCGAACAGGCTGACCACTGCTCAAATGAATTATCTTAAGTTACTAGCCTTGTGGCTGTCACTTCTTCCCTCACCTCTGCGAACGGTATGTGTTAGTCTGATGCTACAACATGACAGCAGTGACATATATAAGTTGACAGGGGGGATGCGCACCCCCCACCTGCACCGATTAGCCCACAAACTGCTGCTGGGATGCGATCGGCGTAAACTGTTGTTAAGAGCAACACTCGTTCAACGCCGGCTCAACACCGGAGCGGACCTGCTGTCACGGGGGATAACTCACTGTACAGAGGACTGGTATCTTCACCCCCACGAGTGGAAATGCTGTGGCATAGACTCGGCCAAACCGCCGGATATCTCTTTGTGTCGCGCTAAAACACCCACTGTCCTATATATTTCTCAATTATGGGACGAAAGCACGCCGTTCAGATTATATGCTTTTGTAAGGAGCGGCTGTCACTCAGACCGTTAGTTTCGAGATGGGACAGAGCGCCCTGGCTCCAGGAGATCATGCTTCTTTTCTGCGCACAGCCGTGAGCTTGCCCAATTTGCAATGACTTACTGTCTCAGGCAAACAGGGAGATCTTTTACCATCACCCAGAGCGAGTGGCATTCTGGGCCTGGCCCCTGAGAGGTTTAAACTCTGTACTAAGATTACCTCCTCGCATGGTCGCTACTATACAGGGGCTTGGGCACCGTCCACCAAATCGTTGTATGACTGTAAGTGGCGTGTGTTTAAAAGGTAGTGTTTTAATAAAGGGCGAGTAGCTTATCAGAACTTCGTGCCTGATGTTTTCTCAGGCCCTCATGGAAAAAAGGAAGTCCTTCTCCACTATTAATATCTATTTAGTTGCCATATCGGCACATCTAGTGGTTTCGACCATGCATTCGCGGGGCGACACCCCCTTTGCAGGTTTATGAACGGTGTGATGCATGCCTTTCCTGTTGTGAAACAGATCGTCCCGAACTGGGACCTTTTACTGGTGCTTGAGACACTTTTTGCGCCCCCTTTCAGCCGCTAGAAGACATCAGCTTAAAGCTTCTGTTTTATAAAACAAAGCTTTTACTGGCTCTCGCCTTCTTGAAGTGTGTTATTAATATGTATGCTTTCTTGATCCACCCATCATGAATGCAATCGTCTTTGAACAGGGAGAGGGTTACCTCTCTGGCGGACGACCTTGAGGCGACGTGGTGGACGGCCTTGAGAGCTCTGCCTCTCTGGCGGTCGATGTCTTTGGGGGTGGAAGGCCTCCAGTGTGCAGTCTCTGAGCTGGACAGCCTCCAGTGTGCAATCTTTGGGCTGGACGGCCTTCGGTGTGCAGTCTTTGGGCTGGACGGCCTCCGGTGTGCATTCCCCGGGCTGGGCGGCCTCCGGTGAGCAGTCCCTGGGTTGGACGGCCTCCGGTGTGCAGTCCCTGGTCTGGAGGGCCTCCAGTGTGCAGTCTCTGGTCTGGAGGGCCTCCAGTGTGCAGTCTCTAGGAGCTGAGCGTCTCCGTGACGCGAGGGGAGCCGAGCGTCTCGGTGTCGCAAGGGTAGCTGAGAGAGGGAGGATGTGTCTGTTGAGAAAGGATTTGAAAATTTCATCCTCGGAAGGGAATCCTTCCTCAGAGCGATCAATGATCACCTCGATCCAACACCATGGGGTTGCCATACCTAACCCAACAAAAAAAGACTATCTCACCTGGTAAAGCACTGGCTCCAACACGTCTAGGTCCTTGATAGTGTTACAGTTGTGCACCGGAACACGAGCGAGTGCTCACAGTGCAGAGAAGAGCCAGGTTGCCAGGTTGGAGTGAAAGGCGTTATTTCAAAATGACCAAAATAAAAATGTAACAAGTGAAGGGAACCGACATGCGTAACTTCAAACTATCAAGGACTAAGACACACATAAACCGAGAGAATATAAAACATAAGTTCCTGTGACATGTCACCAAAAAACCAATAACAAAACAGAGTAGTTAATTAACAGGAACACCTGGAGAAAACACAAGTTAATTAACTAAACTTAAACAAAACACGCAAGGAGTGCCGAGCGCTCCTAATATGTGGTCTGATGAGACCAAGATTAATTTGATTGTTCAGATGGTCTCCAGCATGTGTGGTGGCAATCAGGTGAGGAGTACAATGATAAAATTGTGTCATGCCTACAGTCAAGCATGGTGGTGGGAATGCTATGGTCTGGAGCTGCATGACTGCAGCAGGTATTGAAGATTTACATTTTATCAAGGGATATATGAATTCTACTTATTATTGAGAGACATACTGTGAAAAACTAAAGCAGAGCATGATCCCCCTCCCTCCGGAAACTGGTAAACAAATCTTTTTATAGTCCAAGAATGTTTGTACGAGAATGAGTGTACAACATTTAATCTTATCTGGTTGGGAGCCTAATAAACCCCAGACAGATTGGCAGTCCATAACAAGGCAGACACACTATCAAAGACATGCACACCCTTGGGACATTTATTTTGCCACCAACTACTGCCCAAAAACAACAGAGGTTTAATTAAAAGGTTTAAGTTATATATTCTTTACAACTAATGCACACCAATTGTTGCACCCCACTTAGATTTTTTGCTAGAGCTAAAACCCTATTAAAATAAAATATTTTTACAATTAGTCATGGAGTCAATATACTATTATCTTTGTACCATTTAGAAGACATATCCCACTGACAGCTAGGTGCATATATAATATGCATTATAAGAAAAGCCTAGGACCAAAATTCTGGCAGTAACACTGATTCCTTGCTAAGGAAAAGAGTAGTTGTGCCAACTGTTGGATTGGTATTGTGAAATGCTAATATTCCATAGAGTACTAATAACTGAGTACTAACCAGGTACTTACTTTTTAATTATAGCATTTTATTGACTAGTACCATAGGCTCATGATGTACGTAATTCACTTCTTATTTCCATGATTGTCAGGCTGTAACGGTACATGACTGTTCATACTTTGTTGTGATTTGATTTATTTATATTTAGTTTTTGATTAATTTTTTTTTGCACCACTGCCTGTTTCATTATTTAATTTTAGCTGGGCTCTCCCCTTAATTGGTTCTCGTTCGGTATTGGATCCTTCAGTTTGCATTTTATTAAATGAGCCAACCTTGCTCTTTCCAGGGCAAGAAAGCATTAGTTTCAGGTCCTTTTGTTTCTTCAATGCTATTGCACCTCATGGTTTGGTATAATAATATACGCTCTTTTAAGGAACCTGTTCCCTGGCTTGTGTTTGTGTACTTTGCTGCACTCTCTGCAGCTTTGGGACCATGGTAACTGTGAAAATTCATTCATTCATTATCTTCCGCTTATTCCTTTATGAGGCTCGCGGGAGGCTTCCCCATGCCCATCCAGGGGAGAACGTCTCAGGCGCTGGGCAGATACACCCAGGACAGGGCGCCAATCCATCGCTGGACAACGTATAATAAATGTTTAAAACATTTTATGATTTTATTTGTGCAAACAACATTAGTAAAATTTTACTGTTATCAGGGTTCCCCCCTCAACGTCAAGGAGCACTAATGAGCAAATGTTGGCATGGGTCCTGGTGGTGCATTGTCTTATTTTTTACTAATTTTCAAACCAATGATTTGCTCTCAGGCTCATTTGAAGCTTAATTTGTGTAATTTTGGGTTCGTTCCATCTTTTATGTCCATGTGCACACAGGAACATTGAGAATTAGTATAAGTGGCCTCTGAGTCATTGCACAAACAACAATTAACTAGAAATGCTTTTATGGTTTCTTCAGGCATATTTGGAAACCTGTATATATGTTTAAAAGATGAGACAATTTTTTAATCTTTTTTGAAGTAAAAAATGAAGACATATTTAGCTGTGACAGGACACAGATTTACGACACATCTTTAGAAATACAGTGCAGTTTTTCAGAATTACAGTGTAAAATGCAAGAATTCTGTGGAATTCTGTGGAAAATCTGTGACTCCATTTAAAATAACAAGTTTTCTCAAGTCGAGCTTCCAATCGATGCCTAGATTTTTCCTTCCTCATTGGTCACAGTCCACGTCTATCCCGAACAGAGGACAGCTGCTCTGCTATACTCGCCTGTGTGACATGCTAGCGTGGTAATCTTTTGTCACCCTGCTCAATAATTTGACAAATAGGCAGCTGCCAATGCAGAGAGGATAAGTGGACGCATGAGCGCAATGTGTGTGGCTTGTCTGATTTTGTGTGTGTTTATGTATTTGTTCGAGTGTGTGCTTGTATTCATTGTAAGAGTGTGTATATTTATGTTTTTGTGTGTGTGTGTGCATGGAAGGGACTTATTGCCCATTATCTATACATGTCCGGCATGTCTGAAGGCCACAATGACCTCTCCTAATGGAACAAAAGGTGTGCTTTTAAAATAGAACACTATGCCACAGTGGCATGTTAAAGCACCCTGACCGATGAAGGAATAGTGGCTCATAGTTGGCCACCTTCCATGAGCCAGGATGCAGCCAAAGAATTGTGGGACAATACTGATACTGTCCTTCGTACAGAGTATGCCTTTTATTTTAAAGACTTTGTTATGAGATTGTCTTAAAAAAAAATTCCAAATTCAATGCCAAACAGTTTAGACATGCGTTTTAGTTGCATTATGTAAATATGACTCTGCTCAGATGTTTCCATGAATCAGTACCTGAATGCACTTTGTTTCTTCTTATTTGGCTACCAAATAATTCTTATCAAATTAAATAATTATCATAATTATAATAATGCTTCCTAAAATCAGCTGTCATTATAATCTGCTGACTTATGAACAACAAAACAAATGTCAGGTTAACCCTCATTAGCTTTAGTTGCAGTCTTCTGCTCAAGGTCTATATTTTTAGCGGACATGCTAATCACTAGATTAGCTAATCACTTGCCCTAAAAACAGAATATCTAACAATGTTTAGTGTAAAATAAATGTAAAAAATGAAGGCGCTTACAATTCAGTTTTAGAATGAGTAAGTAAACATTACAACCAGGTCCACTTACCGTTGGCAACAGACTTGCCCTCTCCTTTGATTGCCACCTGGGTAAAGAGGAGACAGAAAGCAAGAACATAGAAAAAAAGTAAAAGAGAAAAGTAAAATATATATATTAACATATATAAGATTTCTTAACAATCATAACAAACTGGTCTTACAAAAATAATTTTTGTGAAATTTCATTTCGGTGCCTCAAGTAAAGACAAGTCATGACATATTTGATGCCAAAAATAGCTGGAACTAAGAGATTGTACATTTGCTCACAGATAAAGCAATGTGGATTAATATCATTTAAGCCAAAACCTTAAAAAAACCCAGCAAAACAAGTCAACAAAAATAATAAAACTTAATGTCACACTGTGATACTTACATGTTACCAGGATTTAAAACTCAAAACTCCAAAAGTAAAATGACTCCAGTTACAGGATAGATGCCATTTTAGTAACAGTTGGAGACAGACCTATATCACTGTGAGATTTGTATCTTTAGACACAAAAAGTATGACCTTTGTACACACGTACATAAATACGTGCATTATTTTGTCTGAATCACAGTATATACCACATAATGGTAAGTATTTCCCTATTTTTTCATCTTTATTTAAATGTTATATCCCAATAATGACCTATTTTAAAGTGTAGAAATGGTGTATGATTAAATGTGCATGGCTTAGCACCAGCAAAATAATGCATTTGTCCATTAAGTGTACTCATAATCAAATCTTTCCATTTTGTAGCATCACATTAAATAGCTTAGGGCACAGGTCCATATTATGGTGGCGCTCAGCCTTGGCCTGGCCTTAACATAGTCACAGCATGCCTATGCTGATGCCATCAGCCCAGAGACTGCCAAACATAGAGCCTCCAAATAAATATCACTGCTTGGTTTATCTGGGGAACATCATCCCTATAACAACAGGGCTGATGCATGCCTTTTCAGACTCCGGGCCGATGATATCTGTTGAACAGACAGCTGTTCAAGATACGTGAGGGCGTGTTTGCATGTGTGGGCATGTATCTGGCTCTTTGTAGGACCAAACATTTTAATGATCTAAAGACAATATACAAGAGACCTGTAGTTGAAAAAGTTAATATACAATATATATATATAGATATAGATATATATACTGCTCCAAAAATTAAGGAAACACTAAAAGAACACATCCTAGCTCTAAATGAATAAAATATTTATTTAAAAGATATATTTAGTTGAAAATCTTTATTTAGTAGACAGTGGAATGCATTGA